>QAXK01001467.1:0-12790 GCA_004335735.1 Chlorella sp. KRBP
TGCACTGTGGGACATCTGTTTGACTGAAAGTGGCGGCTTCAGATGCAAAGCTCAACACGCACACGACAAACCTCCACCCAGACTGACCCATCTAGATCCAATGAAGATCTGGTGCCACTCCAAAGACTAGCCCATTTTATATTGGATACCGTGCACCATGCACCCTGCCGTGCCCTATCCTGCAGGTCTCCCCTACGCTGGACCTGCTCGTGCACCTGTCCCAGCTCGAGTTCCTGGTGCCTGAACCCGTCCTGCCCGCTGAGGTGCCGCCCCTCTCCACCGCGCCCTCCGAGGCAGCAGCTGCCGCCGACGCCCCCGCAGCAGAGGAGGGCAAGGAGCAAGCCGCCGCTGATGATGATGATGATGCAGTGGCGGAGGGTGCGGCCGCAGCTGCAGAAGATGCAACGGCAGTGGGTGGTGGGGAGGGAGTGGCGCAGCAGGGGGAGGGTGCGGAGGGAGCGGGCGAGGGTGAAGAGGCGGGGGAGGAAGGGGAGGGCAGGTCTCCGTTTGCGGCGGGTGCGCAGGGGGGGCAGGAGGCTTCCGCTGATGAGGAAGAGGAGGAGGAGGAGGAGGTGAAGAAGGAGCCTGCAGGTCCGACGATCGCGCCCGAGGATGACCCTGCGGTGCATCAGCAGGTGCGGTGTGCTGGCAAACACAAGGGAGCTGGTGCATAAGTGCGCAACTGCACAACCTACAGGGGGAAGCGCACAGCGTAAGACAACGCGGAATGGACATGGAATGTAGCGTGCTGCCAGGCGCTCTGGGGCTAATCCCTGGTGGAAAACAGGTCACAAAACTGCAACGCTTGCCGTCACCTGTACACCTGTACTGCTGTCACGCACTGTGGCGCCCCCGTGCAGCTTGCTGCCGAGGTGCTGTGGACCCTGGTGAGCCGCGACCGGGACGTGCGCGTGAGCCTGGCCTCCCACGGCGCGCTGCCCAAGCTCATGGCCCTGGCGCGCAGCCGCAACCCTGGAGTGTCGGCGCCGGCGGTGCTGTGCCTGGCCGCGTACGCGTGGGACGCGGGGGCGCCACCCGGGCAGCAGCAACAACAACAGCAGGTGAGGGTGAGGGTGAGGGCTAGCTTCCTCTGGCGCGTGGGACGCAGGGGTGCCACCCGGGCAGCAGCAGGCAACAACAGCACGTGAGGGTGAGGGTGAGGGCTAGCTTCCTCTGGCGCGTGGGACGCAGGGGTGCCACCCGAGCAGCAGCAGGCAACAACAGCAGGTGAGGGTGAGGGTGAGGGCTAGCTTCCTCAGGCTTCCTCGCTTTGTCTTTTGTGGTGGGCATGCCACTCTGAGCACTCCATGGTGCCTCAGAGCTTAAGAACGCCGCATCAGGACACCCGTTGTGGTCACAACACACACTGTGGGGCAGCTGGGTTTGTGTGCGTGAAAATCACCTGCTTGCCAGAGTTGGCCGCATCAGATGTAATTACATCTGCTCGACACACTCACACACAACACCCCCTGTGCGCAGGCGGCGGCAAAGGGCACCAGTGCCGCCGGCAGCACCAGCCCCTCCCAACCACTCCTCCAGAGCCCCACGGCCTCCTCCAACGGTGCCGGTGGCGGCTCCCTCACCGACCTCAACGCCTCCGCCTCCCAAGCCCTCGCCGGCATGCAGCAGCAAAGCCCCCAGCTCAGCATGTCCGGCGCTGCCGCTGCTGCTGGGTCTGCGCCTGCGGTGGCCGCGGCGGCGGCGGTGGGGGGAGGCGGGAGTGGGGTGGAGGCGGAGGCGGAGGCGGCGGGGAGCGATGCGTTTGCTCCACCGGTGACAGACCAGCACGACCACGCGTGCAACGTGCTGCAGGAGCACCTGGGCGTCAAGCTTCTGGTGCAGAGCAACGAGGTGCGCATGAGAGGTTGGGGGTGGGGCTGGTGGTGGGTGGTCAGGAGGGTGGGTGGTCCTGTGGGTGGGCGGGTGGAGGGTGGGTTAGCTAGCAGCCTGCTAGTGATGATGGTCTCTTATGGCTACATACATACATACATACATACATACATACATACATACATACATACTGTATGCATGATAAGAGGTCTTCAGGGGCCACCAACATGTGCGATTGGTCTGCCGCCCGTGCAGGCGTATGCGCTGTTCAACCACCTAGCGGACCAGGTGCAGGACCTCATCGACCTCCACAGGTAAGCCCTAAGAGGTCATGCTAGGGTTTGCGCATGCGCGCTTGCATGAGGTCCATGGCGGGCCGTTGCTGATAGGGGCGTGTGAGCGCCACGCTACAACAGTGATGGTGTGCGCAGTGTGGCTAAGCGATGGTGTATTTGCGGCTTGCTGCGTGCGTGCAGTGATGGCATTGAGAGCCTGGGGGGCAGCCACTCGTCGCTTTCCGTCCTGGAAGGCGCAAGCACGGCGCTCTGGGTGGCGGTGTCAGCACAGGTGAGCACGCGCCTGCTCAATGACCTGACGACCTGCCTTTGCCACACAGGCAGCGACTGTCTGATGCAAAGCAGCAGCAGCAGCAGCAGCAGCAGCAGCAGCAGCAGCAGCAGCAGCAGCAGCAGCAAGATACACCACAAGCACCAAGTGCGCTCATCGCCCGATCCACAGGTGGTGCACGAACGCAAGGCCACCCGTGAGGCCGAGAAAGCCGCCCGCAACCCGCCGCCCCCACCCCCGCCAAACCGCTCCCAGTCCCCCGCCAACCTGTGGCCCTTCAAGAAGGAGCCGCCACCGCCACCGCCCAAGCCAAACCCCGCGGGATGGCTGGGGTGGCGCAGTGTATCCAAATTGGCGAGGCTGGCGGGCCAACTGGTCGCGCTCCTGCAAGTCTCACAGGTGCGAGGGTGATGAGTGCAGACATTCAGCCAATTCGTGGGTCCTCACTGTGTGCGAGTCCCTTGCCGCGGCCGTTCCCGGGCAAGACTGCCTTTGTCGAGGGCAGAGCGCGTGCGCACCCGCACACACGTGCAGGAGAATGACTACGAGGCGACGATCGCGAAGCGCAGCGCCGGCCGCAACCACAACGCCTCCGCCGCTGCCTCCTTCCGCGCTTCCTCCTCCGGGCACCACCAGCAGCCCGACGCCGCGGGCGCCGCAGCCGACGCTGGAGGCGAGTGGGAGCACAGCCCGGCGACTGCGCACCTGACTTCGGCGCTGCACTGCGTGATGGCCGGCCTGGCGGTGGTGCACACGAGCCCGCTGCTGCTGCGCCGCGTGCACGACCAGCTCGAGGGCATGCTGAACGCGGTGTCGGTGGCCAAGCGCGAGGAGGGCGACGCGTACCGGGAGCTCGAGGGTCACAGGGAGGTGCTGGACGAGAAGCGCCACGCGTCCAAGTGAGTGCGCTTGCGAGGGAGGAAGAAAGGGTGGGGAGCGGGTGGGTGTGGGTGCTTTCGGTCGGCAAGCAGAGCTGGGGTGGCAGTCTGCCGCCATCCGCCAAGAGCTGACCCCGCTGTGTTCGTCGCTCGTCCCCCTCCCGTCCACGCGCAGGCTGCACTTCACCAACGAGGAGGACGAGGCTGAGACGGAGCGCCTGGAGCAGGTGCTGCGTGAGAAGGAGGCGCGGGTGGACGCCTTGCTGGAGAAGCAGCAGGAGCTTGAGGACGCGCTGCAGGCGGCCTGCGAGGAGTCTGTGGCAGTTGCACAGGTACGTTCAAGTGCTCGTCTAGTGGTAACCTTCGGCGGCATTGTTGCATCTCGTTGCACACACTCTGAGGGCAAACACAGCACACACCAGGCAGCCACACAAGCGTGCCACGACCTGCTGCTGCCTGTCTGTAGGACGCGCTGCGCTGCCTGGTGCCCAACCACTTGGGGGTGGGATCCATTCAGCTGGCGGCTGCGGGCGTGCTCAGCTCCATGGCGCAGGCGCCGCACCCGACGGCGCGAGCGTCCATCGAGGATCCCAGCCAGGTGAGCGACGCTGCGTTGACGTTGATGGCTGCAGGCGCTCGTCTATGCGCGACGCTGGCAGGTCGATCGACTGGGCGGGGGTGAGAGGCAGCAGCGAGGCGAACCGGTGCCTTGCTGCCCAAACGTGCTCGCAGGTGTTCATGGGTCCCTTCCGTGGGCTGCTGGTCGAGGCCAGCGTGCTCCCAGACCTCTTGCGCCTGGCGCGCTCGCCCTGCTGCGGCTCGCCGCACCTGGCGCTTTGCACGCGGATGCTGGTCGCGAATGCCGCGCTGCACCTGTCGGCGACGGAGGAGCCGCTGCAGCCGCACGCGCTGGTCGAGTGCTGCGCTTACCTGTCCGACGCGCAGCAGCCGCTCGCCGCGCAGCAGCACCTGGCGGGCATGTTCTGGTGCTTGACGCGCCACGAGAGCAACAGGTGCGCGTGCCACCCACCGGTCGGACCGCCGGTTGCCAGTCACAGGCTAGCCAGACACTCCGCTGAAGGGATCATTCATTGCATTCGCTGCTTGTCGGCTTGCAGGAAGGGCATGCTGACCGAAGGCTCCTGGGACCGCCTCCTGACCGGCTGGCTCCGCAACGGCCTTCGCTCCCTCCGCCGCCACCACGCCCTCCTCGAGGGCCTCTCAGGCTTCTACGCCGCCGCGCCAGTCAACTCCTCCGCCACACGCGCCAGCGGCACGGGTACCGACGCCGCCGCCGGCTCCGACGCGGACGCGCAGTCGCAGGCTGCGGCGAGTGGCGTCGGGCTCTCGGGCCTGTCCGCGCAGCTCAAGTTCGTCGGCGATGCGCTGGCGGGGTTGCCGGGTGATCTGGGGGAGGTGGTCGGCCCCGAGGTGGCGGGCTCAGTGCTGGCGGCGGAGGTGGCGGTGCGGCAGGTCCGCTTCGCGCTCATGGCTCTGTGGATGATGCTGCGGCAGTGGCTGGTCGAGAACATGAGCCCGATGAACACGCTGGTGAGCTTTTCGATCCATCGGAAACTACTTTCGGGATGATTGCCAGGGTGACAAAGCTCATGGATCTGCACGGGCATCCAAGCTCTAACCAGCGCCCTGCTCCCGTGAAACATGCGCAATGTGCTGCAGACGACGGCGGACGGTCTGCACGTGCGCTCCAACACCAGTTGGTGGACGCTCAAGTTCACCATTGACACGCCGCTGCCGCTCACGACAACGTCTGACGAGGCCATGGCCCTGCTGGCCAGCACCGCACTGGCGCTGCCTGGTGAGCTCAAGCGACCGCAAAAAGCGTCAAGAGAACTGCCTGCACCTCAGACTGCCAAGCTCAACTTGTGGTCCCAACTACGGCCGGTGTCCAAACAGATGTGAGCCATGACTCAGACGCTAACCAGTCGTCTTACGCGGTTTGCCCCTCTCCTCCTCACAGACACGGACGGCAGCCCGGCAGCCCGCCTTCGCGAGCTCGCCCTTCGCTGCGCCTGGAACCTCTCCAGCACGCACCCAGTGGTGGGCCGCCAGCTGGTCAGCCTAGGGCTGGCTGACCTATGCGTGGCCACGGTGCGCAGCGCCACGGCCGGGAGCCACCTGGTCCGCACGGCGCTGGCCTACATGATGCACCTGGTGGCGACCAACGAGCACGTGCCCGCGCTGGGGGGGCTGCAGGTGAGGGCTTTGGTGTGTGTGTGCGTGTCGAGCTTTACATTTGGCGTGGCCACACGTGGCAAGCAGATGAGCACAGACAGTCATCATCATGCACACAACCTTGGGCTACCCCCAGCTCCGCCGCCACCCTCTAAGCCTTGGGGTCGCTGGGGAGAGGCTTCCAGCCGGCCCAATGCTGGCTTAGCAGAGAATGGCCTTGACACTGGAAAAGGGGAGGGCTCAACGGAAGACCTGTCCTTTGGGTGCAGGCCGTAGGCCTTGATGCTTTGCGGCTGCGGAAGCATCCAGGCCCCTGTTCACGTGCCCACACTGTCACCCTCTCTTACTGCTGCAGGCTGTGGCCTCCATGCTGTGCGGCTGCGTGGAGCGCGCCCTCTCCAGCGGTGTGCCTGGAGGGGCCGGCGTCGGTGTGGACGTAGAGCTGCTGGAGGACGCTGCCCGGGGCTTGGCACGGTTAGGGCTTAGCCAGGAGGGCAGGGCGGCGCTCAAGGCGGCAAAGGCGGTGCGGCGGCTGGTGGCGGTGGCCCGGGTGGACAACGAGGCGCTGGAGGCGGTCATTGCCAGGAGGTGAGGGTTAGGGTTGGGGGTATAGAGCCATGGGGAGTGGCGTGTCAGGGCACTCTGGCATGCAGGAGGTGAGCGTTGAGAGTGACGTGCGACGTGCCCTGCTTTATGGCTGGCTGTGGGCGGTATTGTATACGGGGGACTCCCTGGCCCTCCTTGAGCCCTGCTCCCCCCCCTGCCCTCCCTGAACCACCTCCCTGAAACACTTGCATTCCCTTGGCACACTGTATGCACCTTGTTCGCAGGCGCGATCAGGGTGTTCCGGCCTGGGAGCGCACCCATGAGCTCATCTGCCCGCTCCGCGCCATCAACGACATCCCAATCACCCTGGTGGGCGAGCAAGCCGCCTCAGCCAAGCAGGTCGCCATCAAAGCAATGGACGAGGCAAATGCTGCCAACCAACCCCCAACCGCCCATAAGGCATCACCCGGCCGCAACGCCAACACCGCCGCCGCTGGAAAGGCGCCGCACGACGCCAGGCCTGCTTCGGCTGCCAACCCTAACGCAAACCCTAACGCGAGCCCTAGCAAGGCGGGCGGCAACAAGCCAGGGAAGCTGGGTGGCGTCATGGCGGCGCAGGATGTGGCGGGGAGGGGTCACAGCGACCAGCACCGGGCGGGAAGCTCCAGGGGCAGCCAAATCATGATGGGGTGAGTACGAGTTCCTGACTGAGTCTTACAAGAGCAAAACCCCGTGCGTTTGGTGTTCGCCTGTGCCCTGCGGCGGAGCTAATGGTGAACCTGCCATGAGAAATGGCTCATAGGTGGCCGTGATGTGATGCGCTGCTCAAGCCCTAGCTATCCGCATGCATGTGGTTGCCTGTGCCCTGCAGGTACGAATCTGAGGACGTGACTGCCGAGGCGCTGCCAGACGCGCCCGAGCCCACGTGCGGTGACGCCGAGGTGGGCCTCATGAGCCTGTGGGGCCTGCTCAACCTGAGCGGGTACGCGCCGGCACAGGTGGCGCTGTGCAAGCACGGGCTCTACACGCTGCTGAGGGCTGTGCACAGGTGAGGGCACTGCGAGGGCTGGAAGGGAGGGTGGGGAGCTGGCGCGTGCTGTGCATGCTGAGCCAGTGGCGCTCGCAGGTTGCCCATCTGCATGCTGGAGGCTTCGTGACGCCTCGTAGCTAGCAACCAGAGGGAGGGTCGTGAGGGTGGGGCTGGGGAGAGTGCACTTGCTAGGGCGCTCGTCATTGATTTGCTCCCTCTGGTTGCTAGCTAGGACAGTCGCAGGAGCAGGACAAACCCGTGCGTGCCACATGCATTCACGCGGTGCTGGTGGTTGGATGTGTGTGCAGGTCTGCGGACCCGTTGCGTGCGTCCACAGCGGCCGCGGTGCTGGCCAACATCCACTTCCACCCCGACAACGCCACCACGCTGTACAAGGCAGAGCTCAAGCTTAAGCACGCGGCGCTGCTGCAGCTGCGAGGCATGAACTCGGCTCAGCGTTCGCAGCGCCCCAGCACGGGTCGCCCTGCCTCCTCCCGCGTTGGCGGCCAGTCACTGGACGCGAGCCTCTCCAACCTCCCCAGCCGCGCGCTGTCCGTCCGCCGCTCGATGGGCTCCAGCCCCAGCCGCAGCCGCGTGCCCAGCCGCCCCGGCACTGCAGTCATGGGCAATCGACCCGGCACGGCCGGCTCGGAAGTGAGCGCCAGCCACCTCCCGGCGAGCGTGCGCATCGCCAACGTCGCGATGTCCGAGTCGATGGCCGCGATCCAGGACCTCGACAGCAAGCTCGCGCAGGATCAGCAGGGCGCGTTCCCTCAGGGCGGCGAGGCGGCGGCAGCGGCGCCTGCCAGCGCGGCGGGGCCTGCGCAGGGTGCGGCGGGCGGCGTGGACGAGGGCGAGGCGGAGGACGCGGCGAACGATGCCGCGGCGGAGAAGGCGTACCAGCAAGCCAGGGTGAGCTCCCGCCGACTTCGCCGTCTTTTGGACTCGCAAGTGCTGATTGGTGCTAAGCCCTGCCCCAGATGGAGGTGTATCTAAGCGTTGCTCTCCCGTGCGCCCCTGTGCCGAACGCAGCTGTCATTCCTGCAATGGGTGGTGGACCCCAACGCCAGCGCCTTCAACGCTTTGGACCAACTGGCTCGGGGTGGCTACGACCAGGACACCATGAGCCATGGTGAGCGCACCCCACTGCCCTCAGCCCCTGCACGACCCTTTTAGCACCTGTCAGCGTTCAGAGTGGGACAGCCAGACGGATAGCCTGAGCCCAAACCCAAACCCTGAGCCATGCTCAACGCCCTGAACCCGCAGGCGAGCTCATGGCGCGCCTGACGCGTGACCCAGAGGAGCTGTCGTGGCTGGGGGAGCTGGAGCGCCTGCAGGACTTTTTCGACAGCCGGCACACGCAGGTGCGCTCCTTCTCCTTGGTCGTGTATCCAACCTTGGAGCAGCAGGTCTACTTGGCTGCCTGCTTGGTATTCTAAAGTGTGGCAACCGTGTTGCTGTCATGTGCAGGGCACGTTCCTGCGTGGTACGTTTTCCCGCTCCCTGGCTGAGGGTGCGGCCTCCCTGTGGCACTCACGGGCCAACTCGGGCAGCCCAAGCAGCGCTGGCAGCGCGGCCTCTGGTCACCACCACCACCACCACCACCACCACCATCACCACAAGTAAGTCCCACCCTGCCCTGCTCAACAGAGCCAGCAAGCAGCGCCACAGCGCACGTTTGCCGCATGCTCCGCCGAACCACAGAATCACACGATATGTACAATACTCGTGTTTCTGGCCCCGCAGGCACGGCTCCGGTGGCAGCCACTCCCCCACTACCACCGCAGCAGATGCCACTTCGCGGCCCCGCAGTGCCGCCGGCAGCAGCAGCAAGTCCTCTGCCCCCAGCAGGAAGGGGCCGAACAAGGCAAAGGGCAAGGACGGGCAGGGCAGTGGTCCCAAGGCTGACGCCTGGCGGCCGCACATCCTGGCGTTTGTGCAGGAGACGGTGGAGATGCAGGGCATGCCGCAGGTGAGGGGCTGCCAACTCGTGCTTGCTGGGGCCGATGGACAAACTCAGGCGACCTCTGTGTTTGCGTGGCTCTGACCCACCCGCAAGGATCAGCGAGCCACTCAATCCCAAGAGGTTTCCAGCTCATGTTTACATGTGTCGTTGCAGGTGTACCTGGCTCAGCGCCTGCTGGTCGCCGCCGCTCCCCATCCCATCGTGAACGGCATGACTGGTCTCGCGGTCAAGCTCTTCGGCAACCAAGTGCTCACTGAGGGTATCAAGGCGATGGAGGAGCGCGCCGCCGCCGAGGCGGCGTTCCGGGCCGCGGTCGAGCAGGCCGCTCGCGAGGAGCGCCAGCGCATGGAGGCGGAGGCTAGAGTCCTGGACGTGGTGCGGTTCGACTCGAACAAGTCGCAGGCGGCGGCGAGGCACGGCGCGCTGTCGAGGGCGGTGTCCATGGCGGTCGCGAGGTCGCAGCGGAGGGAGCTGTCGCGCGCACAGTCGAGGGCTGTCTCACGGGCGGTGTCGAGGGCCGTGTCGCGGCGCGTTTCCAACGCCATGGGCTCTGAGGAAGGCTCCGGCGCGGGCACCCCGCCTGGCGCGGTGCGACCCGGGAGCATGGCCGCCGCAGCCGCCGCCGCAATCGCGTCCGTCGCCGCCAACCCCAAGGCCAGCACCGACGGCACAGCGATCGCCAGCAAGAAAAAGAAGAAGGAGCCGCGTACCGGCGCCGGCGGTGGCGTGCGGTTCGGAGGCGACGACAACGACGATGGGGGCAACGCCGACACCGATGCTGCGCTTGCGGCGGCTGCGGCGGCCCTGATGCTGACAGCCAACGGCAGCGTCGCGGGCACGAGTGCGGCGGGCACTGAGCTCGAGGACAGGTCCGATGCAGGGTCGCTGCTCGGCGGCGGCGCAGGAGGCGCGGGGCTACTGGACATCGACCCGGATCATCGCTCCGTGGCTTCCTTCATCACCGGCAGCATGCAGGTGAGGCTTTTGGGGGCTTGCCTGGCCTTGGGCGCTATTTACATGCACACCTCCGGACTTCAGGTGGGCCCACCAAGCCGTCACCATGCGTGTGTGCCCTGTACTCGGTCCTGTTGCTGCAGGTCCAGATAGGTTCCCTCAGTGCCCTGCCTCCCGACCCGCACAACTCTCCCCAGCTCAAGCCAGGCCACCACCACCACGGCCACGGCAAGCACGGCCACCACCACAACTCCACCCGTCCCGCCACCGCCACCGGTGCCGGATCACAGGTGCGACGTGTGATGACCACAGTCCGTCAATCGACCTGTACGCCATTTGCCTGTCAGAGACCACTCGCAGCCAGCTGCCCACACCTTTTTCCTCACATTCACGCGCCTGCTCCGCCCGCTTGGCCTTCCGTCCTTCCCCTTGCTCTCAGGTTCGCGGCAGCGAGAGCGGCGTGAGCTTTGCCGTGGGTGCGGACGGGCGGCGCATGTCGCGCAACAACTCGCGCATGGGCTCCCTGCCCGGAAGGGACGCGCGCCTGATGCAGAGCATCAGCCAGAAGGGCACGCTGGAGGCCAAGTGGCTGGGGGAGGACGTGCGCAAGTGAGTGGCAGGACTTGTGGTCGTAGCAACTTGGCCTTGTATCTGCCATGGAGCTAGGGTAGGGTAGACTCGCCACGTTGCTGGCCTGGAGATGTCCACCTGGCACCACTTGCACGGCTGTGCCTGCTCTTGCACGACTCTCACCTGCCCACATTGCTGACGCTACCTTTCGTCTGTGTGTTGCCGCAGGTCGCTTCAGCGCCCCCAGACAGGCTACCACCGCCCCCACCTGGGCCCCACCACCCCTGCCGGCACACTCGTGTCGCGCCTCAAGAGTGAGAGGTACCAGGAGCTGCAGGACATGCTGTACCCTGAACGGGCAAAGGTGAGGGACCAAATGGGGACGGGGTAACACATAGAAGAGCACCCGTGGCCGCCCGCCCCTCCCATTCCTGCTCTTCGTCCCTGGTGTGGAGCAAACGCACAAGTCAGATGGTGGGTAGCTGCGCTTGTGTCGGGTTGATACATCATAGTGCGACGATCTCTCTTGCACTCTCTCTTGGCGTGAGCGTGCAGATCATCCGCCCCGTCAAGCTTGACGACTCGGTGGCCCGCCCCGAGACGGTGCTGCATGCCACGGTGGAGGACGTGGTGACGCTGGGCGCGCTGAGGGAGGCTGTGGCGGCGGCGGGTAACTTCAACAGGGTGAGTGGAGCTGGGGGTAGCCCAGGGCGCGATTGTGTGCGTGATGATTATTATTAATGCTCATGTGCTTGCCAGAGATGGGTGCACCAGACGTAAAGCTCGACACACCAACAGGAGCCTGGGCCGCCCTTGGAGACGAGATACTGCATGAATCATGGGGCAGCCGCCCTTGCGCCACACGCGCTGTGACTGCTGGCACTCAGGGCTTGGTTGCTTCCAGTGCTATCGTCTCGGGCTGTTGGGACTGCGCAACTGGAGGGGCTGGAGTGGGAGGCAGTATGAGGCTTTGTCGAGTGGCGGAAGTGGGACTGGCCAGCAGGCAGGCGATCGATCCATGTGGTCATGTGGCAATGATTGCTGTCCCCATCCCCCCCTGCCCTGTGCCCCTGCAGGACATGGCGCACACTGAGCTGCAGGAGACGGAGGCGGCCGTGGGCGCACCGCTGCCCCTTGCCGTGCGCGTGGCCACGGGTGACGGCGGGCCCGACCGCGTGTACCGCTTCCGGCGGGACACGCTGTACGACCCGCGGCACATCATCATGTTCCAGCACATTGAGGGAGCCACGTACTGCGAGGTGAGGCATGCGGTGCAAAAGCTGCTGAGTGCCGGTGGACTTACATGGCAGGGTGCCCACCCGCCAGAGCGCACCCAAGGACAGCTGATTAGGAACCACAATGGTCAACTCTTAGGCACCCTCTCAGGCAGGGTGCTGACCTGTTTGCAATTGTTTATTCGTGTGGTGGGCACGCAGTCGCTATACGGTCACTACCTGCTCCCCAACGGCAAGCTGGCGCACTTTGTGCTGGGCGACACCATCCGCAAGGGACACCAGGTGCGGCCATTTGCTTCCCTTTGCGTCTCCTTGGGGATCAAAGGAGCCCGCTGTAGAGCACTCGGCTCTGCAGCCGTGCGCCGCAGAGGGACTCCTGCAAACAACCCTAGCCTTAACCCTAACCCCGCCCGGTGCTCCTGTGTGCACGCCAACAGGTGGACCTAGAGCCGGCGCCCGACATTCCCTTTACTCCTGACGACTGGCTCGCCGACGGGCTGCCCTCCTCCACCGCGCTCACCGAGTGGGTGCTCCCGCACGGCAGCGCCACGCGCGCGCTGCTCACGCCGCTCTGGTGCCCGGTGCCGGCCGTCTGCCAGGCGCCAGCAGAGAGCGTGCTGGAGTGGCAGGGCGGCGCACGCGGCGGTAACCTGGCCCTGAAGAGGTGAGCAGCTTATGATCACGCCTCTGTTCCCGTGATCGCCGTCACTGTCGATGGCCTCTTTGACGGGACACCTTAGTCATTGTGAGGCCGGGGGGCGCTTTGAAGCAACCAGCACGTGCAAGAGCTTGCGCGTGCTGACCACGCCTTCGCCCTGCGCGTGCCGTGTTGCCACCTTTGCGCAGCGTGTGCATGACGGCCACGCTCACCACCATCCGGCGCACCGAGAAGGAGGTGGTCGAGGTGGAGCCAACCATCAAGCCAAAGAAGAAGCAAGCCGCCAACAAGCCAGGCGGCGCTGCAGCGGCCCAAGGGCCTCCGAACAAGCCAGGCAGCCCTACACCAGCAGCTGCTGCT
>QAXK01001468.1:0-16254 GCA_004335735.1 Chlorella sp. KRBP
TTGGCGAGGCCTGCCTGGCGATCTCTTGTGACGGCTGCAGCATCACGACACCTGTTGTGAACGCCATGCAATGATGATGATGATGATGATGGGCACGCTAGCATGCCACCCATGTACCGTCCGTACCTCCTCACCTCGCACCTTGCGCAGGCGTGCCTCAACAGCCTATCCGGCATCAAGGCCCTCCTCCCCGAGCCCTACGCCGCGGTTCTGCCCCCCATGCTTGCCAACAACCGCCCTGCCGCCTCAGCTGCCATGGCCCACGCCATCCAGGCGGCGGCGGCCATCATGTCGGCGGTGGCGCCGATGCAGGCGGCGGGCAGCCCCGGGCCCTGGGGCGCGCCTCCGCTGGCCGCGCAGGTGCACCACGCGGGCGGCGGGGGGGGGATGCGGGGGCAGCCGCCGGGGGGAGGTGGGGGCGGGGCGGTGATGGGCCCGGGGGGGCTGTACGCTACGCAGGTGCGCGGATTCGCCTCGCGCCTTCGCTGCCGCCTGCGCTGTGTGCACATGTGTTTGTTTGCCAGACTACTAAGCAGGGCGGCTCGCACAGCAGCTGCAAGGTGAGGAGGCCCCAGACTCATGACCCCGTCGTACCTGTCGATGTGGTGTGATCTCCCCGTCGCCATGTTTTGTGAGCAGGCACCGTCGGCAGCAACGGCAGCAGCGGGCGGAGGCGCCCCCCAGTCGGCGGCGTCACACGGCATGTTTGGTGGGGGCAGCAGCAAGGCGCAGCCCGGCACCCCGCCGCTGCACCCAGGAGCCACGGGCGCGGCGGCGGCGGCTGCTGCGGCGGCGGCTGCGGCGGCGGCGGCTCAGCCGGACAACCTGAGCACTAGGTGCGGTGGCGGGGCGGTAGTGGGGTGGTTAATGATGTCCTGTGTAGGCACGTGCTAGCACCCGGACGATGCACGGTGGCGCGCGTGCGAGGCGGTGACCAGAGGAGCAGCTTTCGTCTGAAGTGCTTCTGGCTGATGGCCACGTGCGCAGGTTCGAGAAGCTCAAGAACCGGTTCCGCAAGCGCAGCGTGGCTGACGGCGAGCTGGAGCCAGGCGCGCAGTGAAGGACTCGGGAGGGATGGGCGGGCGCGATGCGTGGATCACGCGTTTGCAGATGTGTGTCCTGTTTGCTTGAGATGACCTGCATGAGGTGGAATGAATGCGAGCTGTCGTTCCTCGACAGCTGGACGCCGCCACAGTCAAACAGAATCCGCCACATCGAGCGGCATCAAGCGTCCGCGCAGCCGCAGAGCGCGAGGATTGGCGTGGCCAATGTCGACAGCGGACGCCCCTCCAATCGAGCAGGATGAAGGCGCTCACAAGCTTGAGAAGGCGCTGTGCGCGGCCGCAGCAGCGGGCGACGCAGCGCAGGTCGGGCAGCTGCTGGACCAGGGCGTGGATGTGAGCTATCAGGATGACCAGGGCATGAGTGCGCTCATGCACGCGGCCGACGGGGGGCACCAGGTGCGGCGTGCGGTGCGCCGTGTGCTCACCGACCGGCTACAAACAATCACGGGCACGGCCGCAAGAACGGCACCCATCGCGACGTGCAGCTCTTGGGATGGGCAAGGCGGCAGGCAGGGCGCGTCCTGGCGTGCACGATGCGCGCAGGAGGTGGTGGCGATGCTGCTGGAGGCCGGCTGCCCTTGGAACCTGCAGGACCATGAAGGCTACTGCGCAGGTGGGCGTGAGCACTGCTCGCACGAGCTCCTGGCGGGGAGGGCACCATCACGCCAGCAGGCGCCGACGTCCTGCAGGGGCACTAGCATGCCTGCACTGGCACTACACGCCGGCACTCGCACTAGCATGCCAGCTATTGCTGCTTCATCAGTAGCGACAGGAGCGAGTGCAAAACGCGTCTCTCCCGCACTACGCCCCTACACACGCACAGGCCAGTACGGCGCAGGCTACGCAGAGATAGCACAGATGCTGCTGGAGTGGGGCGTGCAGGCCGAGCTTGTGCTGGGCGCCGCCGAGCGCGCTGCGCGTGCTGTGCCCCCCGGCGCCGCCTCCTCCTCTTCCGCCGCCGCCTCCTCATCAGCCCAAGGCGGGGGTGGTCAGGGGGGGCAAGGCGGGGGGGCGGCGAATGCGGGGTACCTTGAGCAGAAGCTGCACTACTCCGAGGATGGGACCAAGCTGCTGGACGCTGACGGTGAGGAGCCTGGTTTGGTGGGGATGGGGACGAGGTGTGGCTATGTGTGTGTGTGTGGCTTGCAAAGGGGGGCGGCCCAGCCGCGGCAACCAAGGCAGCACGGATCAGCACCAATGTGTCCAGCAGGGAGGGCAGCTGGTGGAGCAATGCAGAAAGATACGTTGGTCATGCCAGTGGCCGGTGCCGGGAGCGGTGCGTATTGGGGTGGATAGTGCTGGTGGAGTGCTGGTGGAGTGCAGCCTCGCACAGCAAGCGTGCGGGCAGGCAGGTTAAGAGTCTGCACGTGCCTAAGCAAGCACAGGTCAAGTAACACTTGGCCGGGCGGTGCGTTGCCTGTGCTGCGCCTGCAGGCGAGGCGGTCATGATGGGGTGGGAGCGGCCGCTCATGGTGCTGCACGCGGAGATCATTTGCGCCCGGGGCGGGGACGTGATGAACGTGGGCTTTGGCCTGGGCTGCATCGACCAAGCCATCCAGGTGAGGCTGCGGCACTGCCGCCATGGGATTTGCAGCATAAAAGCCCATCGTGTGAGATCCTAAGGGCTGCCGTCACTTGTCCTGTGCCACGTTCTTGACCCTGAACCGACCCTGTGTGTTTTTTTTATGGCATACATCAAGAACGACGCATACCGACATGCTGCGTACGTCCTGCAGGCCAACCACCCCAACATCTCCTCCCACACCATCATCGAGGCGCACCCCGATGTCCATGCGCATGCCCTCAAACAGGGCTGGGGCAGCAAGCCTGGCGTACTCCTCAAGTTGGGGCGCTGGCAGGTGCGGTGCACGTGGGAGTCCCTGGGCGGTGCGTGTGGGAGGCTTCAGGAGGCCCTGGGCGGTGCCTCTGGGCGGTGCATGTGGGAGGCCCTGGGGGCTCTGGGTGGTGCATGTGGGAGGCTCTGGAGGCTCTGGGTGGTGCATCTGGGCGGTGCATGTAGGAGGCTCTGGGGGCTCTGGGTGGTGCACGTGGGAGGCTCTGGAGGCTCTGGGTGGTGCATCTGGGTGGTGCATGTGGGAGGCCCTGGGGGCTCTGGGTGGTGCATGTGGGAGGCTCTGGGAGTCGCAGGGCGGTGCCTCTGGGCGGTGCATGTGGGAGGCTCTGGGGGCTCTGGGTGGTGCACGTGGGAGGCTCTGGAGGCTCTGGGTGGTGCATCTGGGTGGTGCATGTGGGAGGCTCTGGGCAGCTTGGGCTGGTGCATGTGGGAGGCTTTCTAACTCTCCAGCCCTTCTAAGCAGGAAGCAACCAACCTGAGCCGACGGTGTAGTGTCCATGAGATAGGAGCACCACAGCGTCTCTCACTCCCTGGGCTGGCGTGTGCTGGTGCGGCGAGTGCTCCTGTGGCGCACTTGCGGGCGCCATGTGCGGTTCCGCTCGCTCATTGGCCCTTCTGTCTGCCTTTGTGAGCCTGTGCATGTTGCATGCTGATGTGCAGGAGGTGATTCCCCAGCTGTTGGCCGAGGGCAAGCGGTACGACGGCATATTCTTCGACACTTACGGCGAGTTCTGGGATGAGATGGACGACTTCCACCAACAGGTGTGCGTGTGTGTGTGTGTGTGCGCTTGCGAACGGGGTGGCCCAGACGCGGTGTGCAGGTGTGAAAGGTGGGCTGTTCTTCCAGCCACAAGTCACGTAGCCATTGCTGGAGAACAGAGGCGAGTTCACAGGCATACGTCCGGCGCTAGTCCGGCATGGCACACGCAACAGGTGTGCAGCCCGCCAACCTGTAACGTTGGCACGGTTGGCCCTCCTCGTGTGCAGCTGCCCAAGCTGCTGAAGCCCGGCGGCATTTACAGCTTCTTCAGTGAGTGGTTCAGCCTCGAGAGTGCTGGAATGCCGTGTTTGGGTGCTTTGGCGAGGTCTTGGGCCGTCTGCACGTCGTGCGCATACGTGGCCATGATGTTTGCCCGCTGCGCACCAATAATGATGATTTGGGCGCAGACGGCCTGGCCCCAGACAACACCTTTTTCCACGCCGTGTACGGGCGGCTGGTGCAGCTGGAGCTGGGGCGTCTGGGCCTGGAGACGCGCTACCGAAAGGTCGACATAAAGGAGGCTGTGGACCCGGCCGTGTGGGAGGGCGTGGCAAACAAGTACTTTCACTTGCCCTTCTACATGATCCCCACCTGCGTCTTCACGCCGCCATCCTGACATGCCGCGTCTGGTTTGGGGCACCCCCATGTGCGCGGCGCGTGTGTATATCCCATGCAGTCCCGGTCTCTCTTGCCACAGAGACTGAGTTCAGGATGCAGTGCTTGAGCGGCGGCAAGCAGGCGCGAGCGCAGCAGCAGGCGCAGAGGCGCTGCTCGGCGGCGAAGCCTGCGCAGAATGGTGGGGCTCTCCTCCGCGCAGCAGCGTCTGCAGCTAGCCAGCACCGGCACCGTGCTGATGTCGTAGTTGCACCACCTCGCGGATCCTCGCTGCTGCAGGCGTGGTGACCCCGCACAACCTTCCACACGCGGCCATCGGCGCCGCCCCGCAGCAGCCCGAGCAGCGACAGCGGCACTGCATCGGGCGCAGCGTGCGCCGTGCCGTGCAGGTGCGTGCCGAGGCCGCTGCTTGCACGCCGCCACACCGTGTCGGTGATCTGCCATCGCGTGCCACCTTCCCAGCGCCCACTGCACGCACACACACATGCAGGCGCTGGCCACTAGCAGCACCCCAGCGGCCAGTGGAGTGCCTCCACCTGCGGTGCGTGGGATGGGCGGGGCCGCAGGGCGCTGGGCGCACGGCTGCGTCAAGCGTGCCCGTCCACACGGACCAGCACCATCGCATTGCATCGCAGGGCTATGACGTGTACGTGAACGAGCCCAAGCCTCTCAAGGAGGGCGAGTCCAAGCACATCATCTCGGTGTTCGTGGCGGACGAGTCCGGCCTCATCAACCGCGTGGCCGGCGTGTTTGCCCGCCGCAGTGAGTCAGCAGCTGACAAGCAGCATGCAGCGGGGTGGGGGAGCCAAGATGGTGGCGGGGCCGTGGGATGGCACAGCACCCCGGCCAGCAGAGCCTGGCACAGGATGTAGGCTCAATGCGACACCTCAATCCACCGTGCGGTGCCCAACCCACCCATTCACACACCCGCCCGCAGGCGCCAACATTGAGTCGCTGGCGGTGGGTCTCACGCGCGACAAGGCGCTCTTCACCATTGTGGTCACGGGCACGGAGAGGACCGTGGTGAGGAGATGACTCCCGCGAGGGGGGGGGGGCACAGCACAGGCAGCGTAGATGCTACTCGCAGGGCACACACCGCCGCGCTGGGGAGGGCCACAGGCAAGCACAGCCTGTGCTGGCTGGCTGCAGGCAGGCAGGCAGGCAGGCAGCTTCAACAGCGACGCTTGGGAGGCAGGCGCACCAGTCCTGCACCTGTCCCTCTCTGCGCCACTCCGCACTGGCTGTGCCCCTGCTGCTTCCTGACCACCTTTTCAGGCTGGACAACCTGGTCAAGCAGCTGACCAAGCTGCGCTGACAGTCTGCTATACAAACTTGCTTCCCTGTTGCCTTCCCCAATGTCATGCTTTCAGTCCAACCTTGTCAAGCAGCTGGCCAAGCTGGTCAAGGTGCGCTACGTCGAGGACATCACCCTCACCAACCGCGTCGGTGAGTGGCCACTGGCGGCAACGGCTCCACCAACGGCGTGGGTGGGAGGCCGCAGCGTGCATGTGGCTTGTTACGTGCTGGGGGCAGCAGCAGCTGCGGCAGGCAGCCATGCTGGTGTGGACAGCAGGGACCAGCGGGAGTGCAATGCTACGGCAGCAGCCGACGGGGGGCGTGCGCAGGCACCAAAACGGACCTGAAGAGTGAGCTGGCTGGGTGTCTGTTGACCACCGCCTGCTGCTGCTCCTGCTGCGCGCTGCAGAGCGTGAGATGGTGCTGATGAAGCTGCGCGCGCCCCCCGGCCCCGCGCGCACCGAGGTGCTGCAGCTGGCGCAGATCTTCCGCGCGCGCATCACGGACGTGTCTGAGTACACGCTCACCGTGTGCGTGTCGGGAGACCCTGGCAAGGTGCGTGCGGGGGTGGGGGGAAAGGACAGAGGTGTGGGGTGCTGGGGAGGGTGGGGGGGGTGGGGGTATGGGGTCGTCGCATGTGCGTGTTGGGAGGCTGCGGCAAGGTGTGGGGGGGGGTAACAGGGCGTGAAGTGGGTAGAGAGGGTGGCTTGAGGGGTGGTCCTGACCAGGTGCGGATAGGTGAATGTAAGGCTAGGAGGCAGCTGCCAGCTCGTGCCCCTCCACGCCACTGCAGCAGCAGCACAAGGAGAAGGAGGACAGCTTGGCTGCCGCTGCTGGATGGTCAACCCGTGCCTCAGCCACCACCACCCTGTGATGTGCGCGCAGTGCGCGGCGCTGCAAAAGGTCATGTCCAAGTTTGGCATCGTGGAGATTGCCAGGACAGGCCGCGTGTGCCTGCGGCGCGGCGACCTGGAGTGGGGCTTCACCGACACGCGGCGTACCCTACCACACGTGCCTAGCGCTGGCTCCGGCTCAGAGTGAGTCAATGCAATGTGCACGGTCACACTCCATGACGCATCCTTGCGTCCTTGCTTCCAGCAGCTCGTGCAGCCAATGCTCACACCTTTGCTCGCCTGCAAGCGTTCGGTCCTGGGGTGGGTGTGCCGCCAGCACAGGTTGACGCGCGTCTGTACTTTGTGCGTTTGTGCACTTGGTGCGTGCAGAAGCGTGCCCTACACGGACGAGAGCCGTGATGGTGACGTGTACCAGGTGGACGAGGCCGACATGAAGGGCGTCTGGGACGTGAGTCGATGATGTGGGGAGCTGATGACGTGGGGAGTCGATGACGTGTACAGCTGTACCCTTGGGAAGAAGAGCAGCGCTGACAGGTGTCCTGGGCGTGAAGATGATGGCACGCACAGGCGCAGCCTTACTCCCGGGGGGGGGCTGCAGGGAAGAGCAGGGCGCCTCGGGCGCTCTGGCCTCCACCCACGCGGTGCTCCCTCAGGCTTGAGCGTGGTGCGGCATTACACCACAGCATGCGCGTGCGCTTCCCTGACATTCTCGCGGCCATCACGCAACGGAAACGTAACCTCATGGTACCCGCAACCTGTGACGAATTTTTGGTCGTGTGGCGATTGCCCGTGCCGTGCAGGTGGACAACATCCTGGAGGCCACCTACAGCGGCTCTGGCGAGCCGGCGCAGTCCAGCTACGAGGCGCACACGCTGAGCATCGAGGTGCAGGACGTGCCTGGCGTGCTCAACCAGGTGTGCGCATGGCCGGTGCAGGGCACTTCAGATCTGCCAGCGTGGACGTGTTCTGTATGTGGCTTGCCCATTGCCAGTTGTCAAGTTACTCTTCCAGAGCTGTTATCAGCAAGCTGGGTGCCTCCAGTCAAGAGCGCTGTGAGCCAGGATGATGCCGCGCGACAACGCCTGGCGTGACGTACGCAGATCAGGGGCTGTTGGACTGATGGGGCTGTTGGACTGACGGAGCTGTTGGACTGATGGGGCTGTTGGACTGACGGAGCTGTTGGACTGATGGAGCTGTTGGACTGATGGGGCTGTTGGACTGATGGAGCTGTTAGATTGCTGGGCCTGTTGGACTGATGGGGCTGTTATGCCACACTGTTAGTCGCTGCCCCACAGCGTCTTCGCACGCATCATCATCACTAAGCATCACCCAGCATGGTGTGCCCTCACACTGCCCTGGCCGCTGCGTCCCCGCCGTGCCTGTGCAGGTGACGGGCGTGTTTGCGCGCCGGGGCTACAACGTGCAGTCTCTGGCCGTGGGCCCCTCTGAGCGCGAGGGCATGAGCCGCATCCTCATGGTGGTGCCGGGCACGCAGCCGGCCATTGACAAGCTGCTGCGGCAGCTCAGCAAGCTGGTGTTTGTGCAGAGCATGACTGACCTCACCAACAAGCCGTTTGTCAACCGCGAGCTCATGCTCATCAAGGTGGGTGGGCAAGCTGGTGTGCTGGCGGTGATGCTGGTGGTGGTGCTGGTATTGGTGGTGGTGATGGCGGTGCTGTTTGTGGTGCTGGTGGTGATGGTGGTGATGGTGCTGGTGCTGGCGGTGGTGGTGGTGCTGGCGATGATGGTGATGGTGATTGCTGTGGTGAGAGAGTGCTGCAAACGCCGCTCAGGTAGCGTTTGGCAAGGGTGAGCTGGCGCCAAGGTGGTCCGCAGGCTGGGAGGGTGTGGACTGTGCTCGTGCCACAGACGCGAGTGCGCACATGCACGAGGCGCCACAACTGAGGCAGAAGCATGCACTCTGTCACTCATTCCATTCACTGATTGATTCCATTCGCACAACTCGCGCAGGTGCGCTGCACGGCGTCCCAGCGTGGTGAGCTGCGCGACCTGGCGGGCATCTTCCGCGCCGACATCCTGGACGTGAGCCCTAACACGCTCACCGTGGAGATGCTGGGCAAGGAGGACAAGATGAAGGCGTTCACGGACCTGCTCGAGCCTTACGGTGCGCCTTACGGTGTGGCACGCATACACTGGGCGAGATTCAGTGCTGATCACTGCTCCAGGGTGGCCGCCCCGCCGCGCAAGCTTCACAAGCACACCACCATGTGGCCAAGGCTGAGGGAGTGTCAAGGTGCCGATGGGCTGCTGTGCTTATGTGTCTGTGGTGATGATGATGATGCCTCATGCGCAGGCATCCTGGAGATTGCCAGGACGGGCCGCGTGGCTGTGGCGCGCGACTCTGGCGTGGACAGCAAGTACCTCGAGACGGTGCAGAGCCAGCGCGTCTACTAAGCCTTGGCACACGGCCTCGGCAATGGTGGAGAATGCGGTGGAGAGTGACTGGCCCGTGCGTTGACCGCGGGCCCTACGCGCACTGCTTGGTGTCTTTCATGTGACGTGTGCGCAGGACGCTGCGTTATTTGATGATGTGTGGGCCTTGCGTGCTTTGTGCGTGCACGTCGCGAGGCAATACCGGCATGGATTGGGCAAGTGACAGCCTGCGGTGGCAGCAGCACTCTCTAGCCAGCAGCTTTGAGCGGCGTCCACGGGGTCCAGTTAGGGTATGGTGACCTAACAGGGTGGAGCCTGACTCTTCCAAGAGTCCCATTTCAGCGCGTCCCCCCCCGCAGACCCCGCGCACAAAGCGTGTGCAGCGCATCCCACGAGCAGCAACCAGCGAAGAGCCATGCAGCCTCCATCATCCCTGCAGCACGACTCGGCCGCCGCGATCGCCGCGCTTCACGCCGCGGGAGACGACGTTGAGGCGCTTCAGGAGGCGATCCAGCGCGCGGCCTTCCTCGACGCCACGCCAGGCGACGACCGGCAGAAGCTGCGCGGTGCGCGCTCTGTTGCGCATTCCACACAAGCAGGCCGCCCGCTCGTCTTCTCCTCGCACAGTCTCCCCTGCACCTTGTTTGTCGCCGCAACTCGCGCAGAGGCCAGGTTCCGCCTCAAGAACCTGCAGGAGCAGCAAGGTGAGGACACGGCAGGAGCTTGGCGCCCCCTTGGTAGCTGGGCGGGGCAGCACGCAGGTGTGAACTGGACGCCATCGTGGACCGAGTGCGTGCGTGCCCTCCTTGCAGCTCGCGGCGTGCTTGACACGGCCAACCGCTCCCCGCACGCCAAGGCCAGCTACAGCGTGGCCGAGTTCGACGCGCTCACCAAGCACTACGAGAAGCTGGCATGGCGCATGGTGAGTGTGGCCTGCTGCTCCTCCTCGCTTTGAGTGTGGCAGCCGCCGTCGCCTGAGCGTGTCAACACGTCTGGGGGATGCGGCTGGCCGCCCCGTTTGCAAGCAACGCACACGTTGTGCGTACACCGCGCAGATCAGCCGTCCCGGAGGCGCCGTGGCCAAGCCGGACGACTTCTACCGCCTCTACGCCCTGCACATGCAGGCACGGTCGCTCTGCTTTGGCTTGCCGCACACGCTGCCTAACCCTAGCCGCCCGTGGCCCTGCGCCCGCATCAAACACCCAGCACTAAACTCAGTGCACACCCACAGCACACCACTGCGCACGTGCACCCTGCAGGCCACGCGCGGTGACAACACCACGGAGCGCCCCGTGTGGGCCGAGCGCGGCGGGCTGGACTACGAGGGCCGCGCCCGCTGGGACGCCTGGACGGCACTCAGGGGCCTGGAGGCGGACAAGGCGCGCCTGCGCTTTGTGCGCGTGTTTTGGGAGTTCAGCCCGCAGGCGCTGTACAAGGACGCGCGCGGTGAGGTGGCCGCCACACTGATGGCCGCCGACGCCGCTGCTGCCGGCGGCGAGGAGCCTGCTGCTCCTGTGGCCGAGTCCGCGTGAAAGCCGTGCTTGTGCTTGTGCTTGTGCTGCAAGGGGCGAGGTGAGGTTGCGTAACCACTCTGTGCACGTGAGTCACGGCTCACTGGAGCTCATCAGATGCGAAGCAAGCACCGCAAAGTCTCTTGCACGCTCTGTGCTCATTAGATGAGAAGGCAACGAAGCAAGCACCGCAAAAAAGGTTTCACGTAAGCAATCTTGCACCACGGGTCCCCCCGGCTCGTTAGATGAGAAGGCAGGCCATGGACGCAGCCACCGAAGCCAGCACCACCGCAAAGGCACCGGCGTGCGCAATCCCAGCACCAGCTGGCATAGGCACGGGGGCAGGCAGGGTCAGCCTCAGGGGCAGTGGCGACGGAACGAGGTTGCCGCCCGCCTGCACTGGCAGCTGAGCTGCCCAAGCTGTGCCGATGGGGATGCTCTGCTGGGCTGCCACCGGCATGGCAGGCTGTGCTGCGCCACCGCCAGCACCCTGGGCAGCCTCCTGCTGCAGCTGGGCGACGCAGCGGGGCGGCAGCGAGGCCTGGCTGCTGGCGCAGCCGCCCAAGGCCAGCAGGGCCGCCTGGCTGAGGCCTGACGTGAGCATCAGCTGCAGCGTCAGGGCGGAGCGGCAGGAGGTGAAGAAGCTGCCGACGGCGTCGCCCTGCTGCAGCCTGTCTGGCAGGTCCACCTGCGCCTGCGGGCGGGTGGTGTCAGGGCAGGGCAGTAAGCTGTGTGGTGGACAAAGTGTTCCCCATTGCTTCTCTCTCAGCAAGGCGCACCTGCCGGAGCTGCTTGTACATTGTCGACGTCAGCATGCACATGCACTCGTCGCACGCCACCTGGCCCGTCACCGGCCGCAGCTCTACGAGCACGAGGAGCCGGGGCGGGCGGATGAGTTGCACATTGTGCCACGACAGAAGCTAGGAACAGCAAGCCACCGTCCTCACCGCACGCCGAGGCGATGTCGGCGAACGAGACGCGCTGCAGCAGCGCCGGGTCCAGCGGGCACTGCTGCTGTGCTGCGCCTGCCATGCAGCATGCTGCCGTGAGCGCCAGCAAGAGCAGGAGCCGCGCCATATTGGGGGGGCCGCTCAACGATGCGCTCGCAGGCTGCGGCGAGTGCGGCTGGGTGAGGTGGCGAAGGGACGCTTCTTCGTGGGGATGGGGGCGCGTGTAGGGGCAAAGCTGCTGCCGATACTGCGCGTGTGTGTGCGCTCCCGCGCGCAGTTCTCCTGGACCCTATTGAGGGCAAGGTTCGCTTAAAGGACACCTCGCGCGCCGAACGGCAAGCGAAGAGACCAGCTTTCATTCCGCCTTGCACTTCAACTATCACAAGCAGCGTGCGTGCGAGCCGCAACCATGGGCCTGCCGCTGCGGAGCTTGGGCGCGAGCAGCGCTTGCGCGGGCAGGAGCCAAGCAGCGCGGCGCAGAGTGTGCGCACCGGTGTGCGCCATGCGCCAGGTGCACGGCGGCCAGTTCCAGGGCGTCCCTGCAGCCAGGGGGCCCGTGGCACGCCAATCTCCCGCAGGGGCCACCTTCCTGACGCGCGTGCCCCGCTCCAGGCGCAGCGCCGTGGGGTGCTGGGCGGTGTTTGAAAAGTTCACGGAGCGCAGCATCAAGGCCGTCATGATGAGCCAGCAGGAGGCCAAGCTGCTGGGAGCCAGCGAGGTGCGCCGAGGAGGAGTGGGGTTTCGTGCTTTAAGCGCCCCTGGCGCCCAGCCGCGCGACGCATTGGCCCTGCGCCTTCGCGTGCGCGCAGGTGAGCTCGGAGCACATCCTGCTGGGCCTCGTCAACGAGGAGACGAGCAACAACACGCGCGGGACGGGCTACCTCAACAGCGGGCTGACCGCGGAGAGGTCCCGCGCCGTGGTGGCCGGGCTCTCGGGCAAGCGCAAGCCGCACACGGGCGAGTCCATAGCCTTCAGCCGCGAGGTCAGGCGCGTCTTCGAGGCCGCCACCAACGTGAGTGCGCGTCTGGCGGGGTTTCTGCACGGGCCGACGTCAACTCCGACACACGGATTGTGGCGATCGCCTGTTTGGAGCCAGGGACCAAAGGCCGTGCAGCGGGTGCACTGCTGCTTGCGCCGCCGCCCCTGCAAACGCTGCTGCTGCGCAGGTGCGCCGCCAGGTGCTGATGCGCGCGAACTGCCAACCGCTTGACGTGTCCGTGTGCGCAGGAGTGCAAGAAGGCAGGCGTCAACTTCATCTCACCGGAGCACATCCTGCTGGCCATGCTCAGCATGCCCGACTCCACTGGGCGCCGCATCTTCGAGAGGTACGCCGCTCGACTCGACTGTGCACCCGACGGCATGCAGCGCTATGCAGAGCACACGTGTGCCAGTGGCAGTCATGGCGGCCATAGCAGTGATGCGTGCAGTGTCCAGCTGGACACTGTGTGTGCTGCAGCGCTTCTTTAGGGTGCTTACCGCGCTGTGGGTGCATCATAATCTGCGTGCAGTTTGGGCGTGGACTGCGACCAGCTCAAGCAGGAGGCCGTCAAGCGGCTCAAGGGCGACCAGGAGGCAGAGCAGCCTAAGAAGAAGCGCCAGGTGTGGTTGTGGTGGCAGCAGGGGCAGCTGGTTGGGGGGCGGGACAGCCGGGCCTGCTGACGAGATGCCGGCAACGCCCTCCATTTGCCGTGCATGCTCAAGGCAGCAGCAGCCTCCGCTGAACTGCGCTGGCGCCTGGCATGTGGGCTTGAATGCAGTGTGCGTGACTGCGCTCCACCATGCTCCCACCTGTCGTGTGACACGCGCGTTGTGCAGACTGAGAAGGAGGGCCCTAAGATGATGGATGAGTACTGCAAGGACCTGTGCGCCGAGGTGCGCTCCGGGCGCATCGACCCCGTCATCGGACGTGAGCGCGAGGTCTCGCGCGTCACCCAGGTGAGGAATCCATGGAGAGGCCTGCACCGCTGCAGCAAAGAGCTTGTGCGGCCGCTGTGGGGCACCTTCTGCAGCGCCGGCGAGAGATACCACCATCTGCCGCTCTGCGTGGCGTGCAGATTCTGGCGCGGCGCACCAAGAACAACCCTATCCTGCTGGGGGAGCCTGGCGTCGGCAAGGTGCGTGCAGCACACACAGCTTTGGTTTACCCGCAGGTGGATGGGAGCAGCGGGGTCGAAAGGACGAGGAGGGCGGGGTGTATGCAGGAGAGCCTACAGCAGGAGAACGGTGTTCTTATGCTTAGTGTGAGATGCGTGCCATGTGCACGCAGACGGCCATTGCCGAGGGGCTGGCGCACGCCATTGTGAACCGGCGCAACCCGGACGGCACGCCGCTGCCAGAGTTCCTGCACAACCGCCGCATCCTGCAGCTGGATGTGGGCCTCATCATCGCCGGTGCGCGCGTCTGTCCTCGTGTGGGGATGCGGGGGGGCAGGGGGGGCGACAGACACAGCATTCTGTCGGTAACCCTAAACCCTCCCGTCCCGACGCACCCATCAGCGATGGCATGGGGCAGGAGAAGAAGGCAGCATGGTGCGGGGCTTGCCAGGCGCAGCGCAAGGCAGGCGTGCAGTGCTCCACCACCACCTGTGGGTTTTGTGTGCGTTGGAGTGGCTGCAGGCGCCAAGGAGCGTGGTGAGCTGGAGAGCCGCGTGACCAAGCTGATCCAGGAGATCCGCGACGCGGGCAACGTGGTGCTCATGTGAGTTGTCTTGCCTCTTGTTGGCGCATCCGCGGGCATATCAGGGCAAGGGTGGCGGCAGCCTTGCTTGGGCGGGGGCACAGGAACGGCTCTTCAGGTGCTAGCAGCAGGGCGGGGTGCTTGCTTGGGCGGTGGTGCAGTTCGACCTTGAAGGCTGAGGCGACGTGGGCGGTGTGGAGTTCCGTGCATGCAGGATTGACGAGGTGCACACGCTGGTGGGCGCGGGGTCGGTGGGGCGCGGCGGCGGTGGCGGCGGCGGGCTGGACATCAGCAACCTGATCAAGCCAGCCCTTGCGCGCGGGGAGTTCCAGGTGCGGCAATTACTTGGCTGGAGAGAGAGAGAGAGAGACCGGTGGTGCAGTGGGATAGCCACCATGCGAGCACAAGTGGCACGCAGCCCGGGCCACAGTTGGGTTCACCTCCCCTGCGCTCCGTGCTTTGTGCTTCGTGTAGCAGCTGCTGGGTGGCTGGAGGGAGCTGGCTTGGAAGGTCATTCATGGCGGTGTATGCGACGTGCGGCGGTGGGTGCCACCTGTGCACAGGTGATGGGCGCGACGACCATTGATGAGCACCGCAAGTACATTGAGCGCGACGCCGCGCTGGAGCGCCGCTTCCAGCCCGTGTACGTGGACGAGCCCAGCGAGGAGCAGACACTCGAGATCCTCAAGGTGGGGCATCAAGGGGAGGGAGGAGGAGGCCTGGCTGTGGGTGTGGGAGGGAGTGAGTGACGAGCCTGGTGAGGAACAGACGCTAGAGAGAGGTCCTCAAGGTGGGGCATCAAGGGGAGGGAGGGGCAGGGAAAGGCTGGGCTACTGGCGCGGGGAGGGATGATGAGCAGGCAACTATGGCGGTATAGCCTGCGAGGTGGAGGCCACTGGCCACTATCGCTGCCAGCTGGAGAACTCGCTAGAGCTCTGATGGCAGGGATTGTCGGGAGGTTTGGCTCATGCTCGGCCAGCGCTGCGCTTCGTGTGCGCGTGGCGTGGCTGTGCGCAGGGCCTCAAGGAGCGGTACGAGCGGCACCACCGTGTGGTGTACAGCGAGGAGGCCATGGCGTCGGCTGTCAAGCTCAGCCACAAGTACATTGCAGACAGGTGCGGGCTTGTCCACCACCTAGGGGGCGCTCTCCGGGGCGGCTTGCAGCAGAAAGTGTGGCTCACGCTGTTGTGGAGCACAGGCAGACGCCAGTCTCCAGACGGGCTGTGCGGTGGGGGTGTGAGTAGCGTGAGCGAATGTGGTGATGTGTGGCGTGGGTGGGTGCGCGCAGGTTCTTGCCTGACAAGGCCATCGACCTGATGGACGAGGCGGGCTCGCGCGTGCGCATCCAGGCCTACTCGGCGCGCAAGCGCCTGCAGGTGAGTCCAGCTCGCACGGCTTGAGGTGCTCTGGTGGCAGGCACACGAACGGTAGCGCAGCGTGGACAACACCCAGGCCCAAGGTGTGCTGCTGCTGCCTCGCTCCATCGCTGTCAATCAGTTGCACCACGCCCTGACGCGTCGCGCACTTGTGCCGATTCCTGCACGCAGGTTCAGGAGAGCCCCAAGGTGCGTGAGTACCTTCAGGTGCTGGACACCAAGGACGAGGCGCTCAAGGACGCGTTGTATGAGGAGGCAGTCATCCTCAAGAGGAGGGAGATGGACTACAAGTGAGTGGCGAGTGTGAAGCAGGGAGGTGGACTGCACATGAGTAGTGGCAAGGGAGGGTGAGGGTAGCGGTGGGTGGGTGGGTGGTAGAGAGCAGGCAGGTAGACTGCGAGCGAGTGGAGTGCTGATCGCACTCTAGGGGGAGCCTGGTGGATGGTCTGGCCTTGCCAGCGGCTTTATCAGTACAGGGGATTGCAGTCAAGGGCAGAAGTTCGCTCTACAGAAGGCAAATGGGCACGCGTTGATGAAGCGGAGGCGGGCAGGGCGACAGGTAAAGACCATGCAGGTGGTACCTGTAGGAGAGGCTAGCAGGGCTCCGTGTCGTGCAGACTAACACGGCATGGAACACCCGTCTTGGTGCACCCGCGCTGCAGGGTGGAGCTGTCGGGCAGCGCCGAGGCGGGCTCCAGCCTTCCCGTGGTTGACACGCCCGAGATTGAGGCGGTGGTGGCGGCCTGGACCGGCATCCCGGTGGAGCGCATGGCGGACGACGAGAAGGAGCGCCTGCTGGCACTGGTGAGTGTCATCATGATCATCACATCATTGCATGGCGTTCACGACAGGTGTCATGATGCTGCAGCCGTCACAAAAGATCGCCAAGATCGGAAGAGCAC
>QAXK01001470.1:0-18228 GCA_004335735.1 Chlorella sp. KRBP
CGCGCAATTCATCATTTTGGACGGGCTGAAGCAGCCCTGCTGTGCATTGCTGTGCATTATTGCCGTACATACCATCCGGACACTGAACTCATTCGGACACTGAACTCATGAAATCCTCTATTGCTCTTGAAATCCTGGCCTGGAGCGTGTAAGCGAGCACGAGCACGGGCAAGCAGAGCCACGAACCAGACGTAATCACCGTGTTAGCGATGCTGACTGTCACGGTGCCACGCACTAGAGGAAACCACAATCACAGGCGCAGCAAGTTGCCACACGCGTGCACCTTATCAGCAGTGCAGTCGACTGTTCAGAGCAACCAAGGCAAGCCAGCAAGAAGCTACAGAGGTTCCTCCGGCTAGGACCCGCTTCCGGCCAGGCCCCGCTTCCCTGATTAGCTCCTGCTCCTGCCAACAAACTCACGCCCAGGAAAGTGTGCTCAGGGTGGTGCCGTGCTGCAGTACTGACATTGAGGCCAATATCACGCCTGTATGTCGCTTCTTCTTCAATGCTTAGTCCGGAACTGAATCCCATGCAGGCCCGTGAGGTCAGCGCCCTGCGCCTGCAGGTGCGTGAAGAGCCACCGGAAGTGGATGGGCTGAGGCCAGTAGTGACCCGAGTCGGCCGTCAGCTTGACCAGGCGCCCGTGCTCCACGCTCATGGCTGCGCAAACACACAGGGGGGCCAGCGGAGCACAGGCGGGTGAGGTGGAGCGACGGGGTGAGCCAGAGTGAGTGTGCAGGTGTGCGGGATCCATGAGACGACACGTGCAGCTGGCGCTCACCTCCAGCTGCCAGTACAGCGGCGCCGCGCAGAAAGGACGAGTGGTGGTAGGTCCCGCGGACCTGCACGAGTGCACACACCAACGAGTGCAGCTCAGTGAAGCCTCGGCGCACGTCCTGAGCGCCATCCTAAGGGCCATCCTGCCTCCACACGCACTGCCAGCGTCATCCCTGCAAAGCTAGCGCCGGGACGAGCTGCCAGGCGCACCTTGGGGTGCACGTACAGCCGCCCGTCCACATCGCACACGTAGATCCACTTGCCAAGCTTGTCCCCAGGGGCCGCTGGGCCCTCCTGCCCCTCCGCATGGTCACCCTCGCCCTGGCCATCCGCACCCGCCTGAGCCTGACCCTCCTGCCCCGTGGCCTGCTGCTCCTCTTGCTGCTGCTGCTGCTGCTCTTGCTGCTGCTGCACATGCTCCTGCTGCTCTTGCTGCTGCTGCTGCTCTTGCTGCTCTTGCTGGTATGCCCCCGGCACCACTGGCACCGAGGGAGGCGTGCCCTCAAACGTGTGCAGGATGGCGCCGCAGATGCGGTAGCACAGCAGGCCCGTGCCCGGCTGCACCACAATCTCGTGGTGTGCCAACTGCACAAGCGCCATGTGACCAAGAGCAGGGACTAACGTTCAAACCTCCTTGCGCAGTCACTGAGCGCTAGAGGCCTCCTTGTACCGTGTCCCCGCGCACACTTGCCTGTTCAGGTGTCAGGTAAATGACCCGCTGAGCCTCGAGCTTCTCTCTTGACGGCCCCCCAGCCGGGCCCAAGTCCACGAACCGCCCCTCCCCGTAATCAAGCCACCTGCGTGTAGCGCCAAGGAGCAAGCAGCGCCTGCGTGCGTCAGTGCCCACCTCCAGGCGCGCGCTGTTGCTGTTGCTCGCACAGCAGTGAGGGGCCATACGTGGGGCCAGCGTTGTGGTTGTGTGGCTATGCCAGTGCAACACGCTACGCCCACCAAAGGCTGCCGCCACACATGCACAAGAGCCAAGGTCATCCCACAAACGTGCTCACACTGCAATACGACTGCACCTGAAGAAGTTGTCCCTGCTCTGGTCGGGGTCCTTGCTCACCACGCCCCGGCCCGCCTCGCCCTCACGCGCACCCTCCGCCCCTGCCGCCCCGTCCCTCGTGCCCCCTGCCGCCGCCCTCTGGCCCCCGGACCCGCAGCCCTGGGCCTCGCCCCCCGCTGCGCCCGCACCCACCCCATTGCCCTGCTGCTTTCCATCCTGCTCCTCCTGCTGCTGCCCTTCCTGCTGCTCCTGTTGCTGGGCAGCGGCTGCGCGGTGGAGTTCTGGTTCCGTGCGCGAGCGGTGCATCTTGCCGGACGAAGACGCGGGCACCACCACGGCACCGCCAGCACCTTGCGCCCCGGCAGCAACAGACCCGTCCCCGCCCGCCACACCATTGTGCGCCCCCTCCCCACCACCTGCTGCTGCTGCTGCGGGCACGTTGGCGTTGGGGATGCCCGTGTCCAAGGCGGGCGGCCCAGTGCCTGCTGCCTGTGCGGCGTGGTGCTCAGCTGCAGTGTGGTCCAACAAGTCCTGCAACGTCCACACCACGCTGTCGCCATGCACGAGCTCCTCCCTCTCCCCCTCTCCCTCCTCTGGGTGGTGCTCCTCCTCACCGTCGTTGTGTTCCTCATCACCCTCACCCTGCTCCGGAAGCTGCTGCTCGCCTTCCCCAGGGAACGCGCCATGACCCGCATCCACGGCCCCCTGCACTGTGCCATCGTGGCCCGAGGGCCCTGGCCCGGGTACGTCTGGCGCCTCCGTTGTCCCCAGCTGCTGCAAACGCTGTGTGTCGCCCTGCTGGCCACCTGCCGCTTCAGGCGTGGGCGCCAGGCGTGACACACCCTGGCCCCCTCGCTGCTGTTGCTGCTGTTGGGCGGTCGAGGCGGCTTGCTGCTGCTGTGCCCCATCAGGCGGCGCCCCCTGTGCCTCCTCCGGCTCGGTGGGACGCCGCTTGGCCTTCTTCTTGATTACCAGGGGGAGGGGCGCGGCGGCACCACTGCTGTTGGGGTCGTCCATGGACAACCTGCACCCAGCACGTTGTGAAGGTGTTTCTCAGCAGCAGAGTAAAAAGCGGGCGCCTGGACTGCAGCCCATCCCTTCCCGTGCTACATTCTGTGTAACGTTGGTGGCGTACTCACCCGTAGTCCTCCCGTTTGTGTAAGCACGTGTGCATGCGTTCACCCACCCCACTTTGACCCACTCACCAGTGGTCGAAGTAGAGACGCAGGTTGGACCCGTATCGGTGCCTTGGGTCGGCCACTTCTAGCCAATGCTCCGTTCGTAAAAGCAGCGCCTTGCACCCGTCCAGCGGAGCGCCCACAGGCGCCGCCAGGCTGCCGCTGTGCTGCTGCTGCGGTTGCGTGGCGGCGGACGGCCCTTGTGCCTCTGGAGACTGCAGTAGGAGGCCGCCGGTGGCCAGCGCAGGCGTGCTGCTGCTGCTGGGCTGCGCGCCCGGGCCCCGTGTCTGGGATGCGGGCGGGGTGTCGGTGCCACTGGGGAGGGCGGCGCTGTCCAGGCTGGGGGCAGAGGTGATGTGGGGCAGGCTCCGCATGCGATGGGGCCCAGCTAGTCCCTGCAACCAAGGACAGCGTCGTGCGGTGTTGTAGCGTGCCTTGCCAGCAGCGTCAACTGGCCGGAGCGCCATCTCCCCCGGTGCACGCACCCGTCCAAGCATGGCTGCCTTGTTCAGCGCTGTCCTCCATCGGTTTGCTGGACTCTGCTTCACGTAGGAGAGGTAGCTGGAGAATCCTTCCGCGTTCAGGTCCGTGGCAGGAATACTCAAGCGGGCAAAGGAGGAGGGTGGCTCCGCCTCCAGCTGCTCATCTGACTGCACGCTGTCCGGGAGGGGTGTTGAGCCGCCCCTGACTGCACGCTGCGGGCTCTGGGTGCCGGCATCCTGCTGATGCTGGTGCTGATGATGATGGCGATGCCGCAGTCCGAGAAAAAGATGGGACGCCACGTCGAGGAACGAGGCGCCCGGCATCCTTCCTCGTCGGCTCTGACCGCTTCCTCGTGTTTGCAGCGCGATGGATCGTCATGCAAAATCTCCCGCAAACACACTGCCCGTGCTCCGTGCAGGCGCAGTCCACTCCTCCTCTTGACGTTGTCACAGCAGTACCACATCCTGCAGCATTGGCAGCCCAGGCTCTCCTTGACGCTGGCGAAGCTGCTGCCGCCCGCCCCCGTGGCGGCGGCCAGGCAGCACCCGGACGATGACCTCCACTGGCTGACTGGGGCGCGTGTGCATGAGCACGACCACGGCTGGAGGGATGACGCGGGCAAACTCAGCACCAGCTGGTGGCACAGCAGCACCGGAGGCCAAGGAGCGCCCGGCGCTGGGCTGCAGCTGCAGGAATGCCGCCTCATCCAGGGCCCGGTGGCCGTCAGCGCGCAGCTGGTGCTGCTGTCCGTCGTCGTCATCGCGCTCTCCGTCAAGCGGTGCGTGTGGAGGACTCCTCTTCGTCAAGCGGTGCACACAGATCCTCGGCACGCAAGACGTTGTGTGCCACTGCTTTTCGGCTGGTGCGCAGGCAGCGCGAGCGTCCTCGGCGGCCGCTGAACGTGTGGCTGCTGGACATTGGCAAGCAGGCGTGCTCTGCTGGGGCCGGCCACACGGTGGGCATGGTCATCGCCATCGTGCTCAGCAGCACTTCAACATCACACGCCAGCGAGTGCGGCTGGTACTTCGTGGTCTACTTTATGGACTGCACGCTGGGCCTCACGCTGGCCATCACCTTCCACAAGCTCGTCACGGGCGTGGCGCGGTGGATGCACGTGCACCGCCAGAGCGCCAGCGCCAAGCAGGACAGCGCCTCGTCGGGGGACAAGGATCACCACCCGTGGTGGGAGGCGCTGGTCGAGATTGGACACTACGGCGACGTCAACCAGCCCAACATGCGCAAGTGGGGCATCCAGGTCGCGTTTTGGGTCGGGTGCGTCGTCACGGCGCGCTGCATCGTGGGCCTGGTGCTGCTCACCCTGGCGCCGCTCTTCGCCAGCATCACCACCTCGATGGACCGCAGGTTCGAGGGGCGGCCCAGCACCTATCTGTACACAGTCATGGTTTGCATCCCGCTCGTCATCAACGTCGGGCAGGCGTGGATCCAGGACCAGGTGAGCCCATGTTTGCACAGTGGGGACACCCGTCGTTGGGCCCACGCAGCCGTGCCGTGCGGTGCCACACAGAGCGCACTCACCACGTGTGCGCTGCGCAGGTGCTCAAATGGAAGCACAAGCAGCACCCAGGCAGCAAGCGCGAGGACGACGAGGTCGGCTCGCGCGACATGTACAGCGCAGCTGACAGCGCCTTGGCGGTACAGCTCAACAGCAACAGCAGCACCACCAACGTGCAGCGTGGTGGCGCAGGTGGCTCAGGGGCGGGGGCAAATAGCAAAGGGGCCTGAGGGAGCTGCTGGCCCGGCGTGCGGCGCAGGAGGATGTACTTTTGTCAAACGGATGAGTTTCACGTGAGCGAGAGCTGACTGGGAGGCATTGCTTTGCTGGCGCTCTGTAGCAGAGGCGCGGCTGCCGCTTCCTGTTTGCTGCGTGTGGGCCTGAGCAGGAATCACGCGCGATGCCCCGCTGCTTTCTGCCAAGCGTGGACGACCCAACTGTTCGCGTGCTTGGACGCAATGACACTTGTGGCGCTCGACCGCTGTGTTCACCCATGCACGCGCGTGCCGCTCCTTCCCAGCGTACTCTGCCTCATCATCTCATGAGACATTTGCCGGCATGACTCGTCAGCTGTGCTGCATATGCAACAGGTGCGAGGTTCGTATGAAGTGTCTGTCGAGGCCCCCCCCGCCGCAAGTAGCCCCGGGTCAAGTCAGGAGGAGCAAACGCGTCAGTGCTGCAGTCAGTGCCAGCATCGCTCTGGCGGCGCCCCTAGATATCTATGTACACACTGCGCCCAAGGAGGCTGTGAGCTCAGGAAGGGCCCTGAAGCAGCCGCTGCGCCTCGAGATACTCAATCAGCTCTGCCGCCATGACCTCCGGCGAGCGCTGCTTGCCCTGCGCGTCGTACGCCTCCAGCACCAGCTCTGCTGACAGCGGCTCCTCGTACGGGTCGTCAATGCCTGCACGGTGTTGCAATGTGGTGCACCTGGATGGTGGATGTGAGGCGGCACTGCTGCGCTGCCGCCAAGTCTGCAGCTGCGCACGCCTGCCTACCTGTGAAGCCTTTGAGCTGCCCAGCGCGCGCCTTCTTGTAGAGGCCCTTGGGGTCCCGCTTCTCGCAGAGGTCCAGCGGCACCTGCAGCACACGCAGCCGGTGCAAGCCGCTTGGAGCTGTCGGCGGGTGGCGTGCCCCCACATGCGGCCCTCCCCACAGTCAGCTGCATGCACGCACTGCTCCTCACCTTCATGTACACCTCCACGAAGCGCCCTGCGGGCAGCCGTGCGCGCACGGCGTCCCTGTCCCGCCGGTAAGGCGAGATGAAGGAGCAGAGCGTGACGATTCCTGCCTCCTGGAAGAGCCTGGCCACCTCTCCGATGCGCCTGATGTTCTCCGCGCGGTCCTGCTCGCTGAAGCCCAGGTTCTTGTTGAGCCCGTGGCGCACATTGTCCCCGTCCAACAGCGCCGTGGCCTTGCCGCGCTCCGCCAGCGCGTGCTCCAGCGTGCAGGCCACCGTGCTCTTGCCGGAGCCGCTGAGGCCCGTGAACCACAGCACGCAGCCGCGCTGGTCGAGTAGCACCTCCTTGGCCGAGGTAGGCACTGCGCCTTCGTGCCACTTGATGTTGGTGCTGCTGCCCACGTCGTAGGCGCTGAACGTCATGTCGCGCTGCTGCACCGTGTCGTCCGGATGCTGCTGCGCCATGGCCGCCGCGCGACTCGAGCCACTGGCCAGTGGGAGGAGGCTGCCTGCGTGCGCGCCCAGGCGGAACTGGCTGCAGAGAGCGCGCAGCATCATCGCGCGGGCTGAGCGTGTGTCTGGAGGAATCGAAAGCTGGTGAAGTCTCGAGGCAAGTTGAAATTTCGAAAAAAAGGAGTGAGAAGTCACACTTTCGTCGTGTGGGGCGTGGGGCAGTGCGCTGCACGTGCTGTTGGGCAGGCTTTGCCTACAGGTAGCAGCGTGTGCGGGTGAAGCGAGTGGGTGTACGCTGAGGGCGGTGTTGGTCAGTTGGTCAGCAGCATAGGGCAGCGTTCCTGGCAGCGCAGATGCCGCACGCGAGGCCCACTGGTGTGTGCCCTGGTGTGGAAGTGCACAGGTGCGGCGCGTCCGTAACACTTTCACGTAAGGTCACTCCAAAAGGACAACACTCAGTGCTTGCCGTTGGCGGTGGGCGACTTGCGGTGCGTGGACTGCTTGCCGTTGTGCTGCTTGCCCACCGGCGTGAGGCGTCCCGCCTGGGATATCGCCGCCGCGCCGTTGGCCACGTGATGCTGCTGCTTGCCCCGTCCCTTGCCGGCCGCGCCGCTGCGGACCATGGACTGGTAGCCGTGGACGCCCTGCGCCGCGTAGTGCTCCACCAGCGCGTGCACGCTGGCCACGCCCTTTGGCGGCGCCATAGCGGCGCAGGTGGGGTGCTCGGGCGGGTCGGGCAGCAGGTTGCTGCTCTTGCTGTACTTGAGCATGACCACGTCGCACACGTCGCCCAGCACGTGCAGCGCATAGTCCAGGTCCTCGGCCGTGTGCGCGGCGCTGATGCAGATGCGCGCCCGCACCAGCAGCAGCGCCGTGGCGGGGAAGCCCACCACCACGGTGGCAATGGCGCGCTGGAGGCACAGCCGGCTGAAGGCGGGCAGCTTGCCCGGGTGGTAAATCATGATGGGCATGACGGGGGAGTCCCAGTCGCCCAGCACGTGCAGGCCCATGTCCAGCAACCGCCGGCGGAAGTAGTTGGCATTGGCGTGCAGCTGGCGCACCTGCAAGGACGCACGCGCAGGCGCAGCAGCATATATGAACTCACGAAGCCAGGGGCGCTGCGGGACCCATCCATCCATGCACACGCCACGTGCGCGTCGTCCGTACCTTGTCGATGCCGCGCGTGGTGCCGTCGTCCCCGTTGATGAGGCGCATGGCGGAGATGACCTGCTGCACCGAGCCCGGGGACATGGCCGTGGCGTACAGGTGCGCGCCGCTGTTGCGCCGCAGGTAGTCGATGATGGCCTTGTCGGCTGCAATGTAGCCGCCGCACGAACCAAACGACTTGGTGAAGGTGCCTGCGCGGGGACAGGTGTGCGGAGCGGGCTGGTGCTCAACGTTGAGGCGTGGAATGCCGCAGCACTCTGGTGCTCACAAGTACACGGCCAGGAACAGGAGAGAGGCATGGGTGTCAACTTAATGCAAGCGCAAGCGGGTGGGGCAAACCACCGCCGTGTGCCCCGTCTCACCCATCATGATGTCGACGTCCTTGGGGTCGACGCCCCAGTGCTCTGTGCAGCCCCTGCCCGTGGCGCCAATGGCCCCGATGCTGTGGGCCTCGTCCAGGAACAGGTAGGCGCCGTACTTGTTCTTGATGGCCACCACCTCGCGCAGGTCACACACCTCGCCCTCCATGCTGTAGATGCCCTCGACGATGATGAGGATCTGCAAACACGCGTGGATGGGCACGGGCGGCCACTATCATGACCGCCGCAAGCAGCAGGACCGCCACACAGCGTGCGCAGGTGTTTCCCGCCACAGCAACGAGCTCCTGGCCTTGCCTTTTTCCAGGGGCGGTGCGTGCGCGGCTGCCCTGTGGCGATGGCGTCTCTGAGCACCGCCTCCAAGTGCTGCATGTCGTTGTGCCGGAACACCTTGGTCTTGGCACCGCTGGCGCGCGCGCCCATCACAATGGAGGCGTGGTTGAGCTGGTCACTGATGATGAGGCAGCCCTGCGCGGTGCAGCAGGAGTGACAGGAGCACCTGGTTACCACCTTATCCTTTGTGCAGGCGCAGCAGCAAGCCCCATCACCTGCCCATGGTTCCCAACATGCTGTCACTGAGTGGAGCGTCACCTTGCCAACAAGCGCCGGGATGGTGAAGGTGTTTGTGGCGTAGCCCATGCCGTAGGTGATGGCGGCCTCCTTGCCCACAAACTCGGCCACGAGCTCCTCCAGCTCTACGTGCACTGGCGTGGTGCCTGTGCAGCAGAGCAGGTGTGCCATGTGAGGTTGTTTGTTCAGAGCAGGGCGCCATAGCTGCTCAGCTGGTGTACGCTGATGTCAGCTGATGTTGGGCCCTTGCTGCCCGCACCTGCCACGGCGCGTGAGCTGCACGTGCTGACCCCCAGCTCCTGGATGGTGTCCTGCACGCGAGGCGTGCAGTAGGCGTCCGCTGCCGCAAAGCCCAGGTAGTTGTAGCTGCCCAGGTTGAGGCAGTGCTTGGTGGTGCCCAGGATCTTGATGTCTTGCAGGCCGCTGCAGGTTGAGGCACGCGGTCACAAGAGCCGCCATGGAGTGCATCGCATGCGCTGCACTGCAGCTTGGCCCAGCTGCTGCCAGTGTGCGTTCGTTGAGGTGGTAATCCCACCTGGTGTGCGAAAGGTCGGTCCTGTCCATGACGTCGATCCAGGCGTCGGGCGCGCTGCTGATGGGCCGGTTCCATAGGTCCTGCGCACGTTAGTTCCAGGGACACAGGTCCTGTCGCATTACCATGGCTGCAGGGGGCCACGTCGTGTCCGTGCGCCAGTCCGCTACGCAGGCGCACTCACGCGGATGCGGGAGAACATGCGGCGCTGGTAAAAGTCCTCAGCCGCCTCCCTCATTGGCGCGTACCCCTGCACTCATCGTGTTGCCATCAGGTGCAGCGCGCAAAGGCTCAGCTGCCTGTCGGCTCCTGCAGCTGCTGCTCGAGAGCCCCCCGCCCCCTGCAGTGCGCCGCGTGCCTTCTTGTTGATTTTGTTTGAGTTGTAGAAGAGATCGCGCAGCTTGCCGAGCACGAAGATGGCCGTGAACCTGCGGAGCGGAGGGCCACGACACTCCGCGCCTTGACTCGCCCCGAACGCGCCGCCCAACACGCCGCAGCACCGCCTGCGACGCTCACGTGATGAACGACAGGATGGCCGTCGACAGCGGCGCCGTGAGCTCGCCATGCCTGCTGCCCATGGCGCGCCAATTGTGGAAGATCGCGCGACGCGCAAGTGGCGGAAGGCACCAGCACCCAGCAGCGGCTGGCGCGCGGTTCCGTGGGCGACGCTGTGGCGATTGCGAGGATTGCGAGGGCGCGCTTTGCGCCGATTTTCGCGCTGTGTCCTGGCATGGGGTCTGCGCGATTGAGGAGCAGGGGAGAGAAGAGCGGTGGTATCTTATCCCCAAGCGCGCTCTCCACACCGCACGCTCTGCACGAATGGCCGCGCTTGGCATGTCCACCACGATGCTGCGGGCTCCCTCTGCCAGTGCGCGCTCGGCAGTCCGCAGCCGGCCCACGCAGCTGAACAGCAGGCCTTTGGGCAGCGCATCGCTGCTGGTGGCGCGCGCCGATGGCCCTCGCGTGACCCGCGAGTTCAGGGAGGCGGAGGATGGGAGCCTCGTGGAGTCGACCCCTCCTGCAGCGTCCTCCGCGAGCCAGCAGCAGCCACAGGCGGGCCAGCCTCTGTACGCCGACGAGGCCGCGCCCCAGGTGAGTGTGGTGGCCCAATGAGCGGCTGGGGAGGGAGCGAGCTCTCGGCCACACGCTCGCGATTTCTGTGGCTCCCCTCGAGCCGAGCTCGCCTGCCCGTTGCGCAATCGTGCAGGTGCGCCGCAAGCAGAGCAACATGTCGCGCGAGATGAAGGACAAGCTGCGCCAGGAGTACTACGGGCTGGGAGGCGCGGAGAACAAGGTGCGCATATACAGTGTGCGGGGCTGCGGTCCTGAGAGTCGAGTGCGGGTGCCTTGGTGTGGTGGTGATGGTGTTGATGGGGTGGTGTGGGCGTGAGTGTGGGCACGATGTTGGGGGGACGCCCATGGCCTCACGCACGGCACCACGCGGCAAGGTGAAGGTGCTCCTGCGCGTTATGCCTGCGTGCAGGCCATGGGGTCCAACTACTTCCTCTGGGTGTCTATTGCTGTGGGCACGCTGGCGGTGGCGTCCAAGCTCGCTGGCGCGTTCTGATTGCGGCCCACGAGCGGACGAGGTCTTTTCTGTCTCTTTCGGGGCGTGCCTGCGTATGGCGGCTGCTGTGACTACTGCTGCTGCTGCATGTTTGAAATCCATTTTTGCCGTGAGAGTCATTTTGGGACGCGTTGCCGGCGGCTGATGGTCCTGCACTCAGTGATTGATGTCGACGGATCCGGCCACTTTTCATCATTTTTGCTCAGAAAGGGATGTATGCAAGGCACCAAACACGCTGTCGCTCTGGACCTGGCCAAATCAGCTTTGCATTGTGCGTATCGTGGGGGCGGAGCGGGGGACCAGTGCGAGCACATCGCCAGCGCGCATGCATCCGCGCGCTTGCCGGAATCCATGCTTCCAACCCAATGTCACTGCATTGCAGGTGCAGGCACTGCCATCCTCACGCCGCCCCATGATTGTGGCCATTGCCAGCGTGGAGTCGCGCAAGGCGCAGAGCACGGCCGCACAGCAGCCGCAGGGGCAGCAGCAGGAGCAGCCGCAGGTGGCGCAGCCGGTGCGCAGCAGCAAGTGGAAGATTGACGAGAATGAGAACCTCCGGAGCACCTGGGAGCACCGCCTGTGGACCTGGGGATCCATGGGCATCATGGCTGCCACGCTGGCCCAGGGCCTGGCTCAGGCAAACACCGTCACCGACTGGGCGGGAGCAGCGGCTGCGCTCGCTGCAGCGTACGTGCTGTCTGACCTGGGCACGGGTGTCTACCACTGGGGCGTGGACAACTGGGGTGGGGCCGAGACGCCTGTGTTTGGCAAGCAGATCGCCGCGTTCCAGGGGCACCATCAGAGGCCCTGGACCATCACGGAGCGCGAGTTCTGCAACAACGTGCACCAGGTGAGGAGGTCCACCACCTGGTGCGGGCGCCAGCCCTCGGCAAAGGCAGGTCAGTGATCATGAGCAATGTGAATGGGTGGGGCGTGGTTAACTGAAGCGCGCCGCCCATGGCCACATGTGGACGCGCAGGTGTTCAAGCCAGCTGCCTTCCCAGCGGGCCTCTTCCTGCTGCTCTCCCCGTGGACCAGCAGCAGCTGGAACGTCTTCATCTCCTCCTTCATCTTCCTCGTCTGCATGAGCCAACAGTTCCACGCATGTGAGTGCCAGGGCGCTTTGCCGTGCACGGCTGCTCAGCGTCTTGGCAGCTGTGCGCAGTCGCAGTGGGAATGGCAACCTTACCGCCAATGTGTACGCCCCATGGTCCTCGTGTGCTCGCAGGGAGTCACATGAAGAAGAGCGAGCTGCCCGGCTTTGTGGTGGCGCTCCAGGACTCCAACGTGCTCATCTCGCGCAAGATGCACGGCGCGCACCACAAGGCGCCCTTTGAGGGCAACTACTGCATCGTCTCGGGCTTGTGGAACCCCCTCCTGGACAACACGCAGTTCTTCCGGCACTTGGAGCGCGCCTGCCACAGCTGGTCTGGCGTGGAGCCGCGCTGCTGGCACGAGCCCGAGCACGACTGGAAGGAGCTGCAGCGGCCGGAGGCCCATTGATCCATTTCGTCAAGGCTATGGAGTGTGCGTGAGGAGTGGGAGTATGAGCGTGTCGCCGGTACAAGGGCGCCTCCCGTCGAGGAGCGCAGCGCCACAGGGCCGTCCAGTGATGGATGGGCACCCATTTTGCTAGATGGACGGGTGTGCGTGTGTGTGCGCTATGCGTGGTATGCCGTGGGCGTGTGCCGACTGCAGGAGCGTGACGTGAGTGTGCTCGTGAGCCACTTGCTGACTTTGGCGACGGTGAACACTGCCCCATTTCGTTCTGCTGTACACTACGCTGTCTCCTGACTGTATCCTGCTCGAGTAAAGGCCTGCCGTGTTGCACTTTGGTGTGTGTGTCACTCGCCATGCACGAATGGGCTCGCGCCGATGGCCGAGCACACACTCGCTGCAAGAGGAGTCTCACAGAGAATCAAGATGCAGCTGCGCCATCAGCAAGCACACAGCCATGGAGGAGCAGCGTGCAGGCACCTGCCGCACCTGGCGCCTCTCCCCAGCTCAGGAGGAGCAGCGACGGCGCTGCAGCAGCACGCGGTGCTGTGCAGCAACGCTGGCCTGAGCTCAGGCGGCGTGAGCGCGCTGCAGCACGGCGCGGGGCCTCGGCCATTCCCCACCACTCGCCGAGTGGCTCTGCTCGCGCAGCCCACCAGCGCGCCATCCGTGCCATCGTCCGGCCCGGCGCCCTACTACTTCCGTGAGACAGCGTCATGGCCCACCGCTCAGGAGATCCCGCTGCCCGCGCACGACCTGGAGGCGCAGCCGATGGTCGACTTGGTGGTCGCTGGCGCCGGCCCATCGGGCGTCGCGGTGGCGCAGCGCGTGGCTGCAGCGGGCTTCAGCGTGTGCGTGGTGGACCCGCAGCCGCTGGGCATCTGGCCCAACAACTATGGCGTGTGGGTCGACGAGTTCCAGGCCATGGGACTCGAGGACTGCCTTGAGGTGGTGTGGCCCAAGGCTAAGGTCTGGCTGGACGACTCGGACCTCGGAGCCAAGTGCGTGGACGTGCTGGCAAGCTTGTGCGGTGCAGCTCAGGGGGCGGGCGTGTGTTGACGGCTCGTGCGGTTCGTGTGTGCGTGTGTCCCGCTGCCACGCAGGTTCCTCAAGCGACCATATGGGCGCGTGGACAGGCCCAGGCTCAAGCGGAAGCTGCTCAAGCAGTGTGTGGACAACGGTGTGTGCGGGCTCAGCGGTGCTGTGGGGGACGAGGACGTGAGCAAGGCAGGCGAGCAGCTGTGCCTGCGCGTGCCCGTGCCTGTGCAGGCGTCACGTTCCTGGAGGGGGCGGTGGACGGCGTCAGCCATGGCTCAGGCAGCAGCACGCTGCGCCTCAAGGACGGCCGCAGCGTCCGCGCGTCGCTGGTGCTGGACGCCACAGGCCACACCCGCAAGCTGGTGTGTGTGTGCTCCAGGCACTGCAGCACTGCATAGCAATCGCAAGTGCATGTGCTCACGCACAGGATTGTTCCTGCCTGGGAGGAGGCGTGCCACACGCGCCCTGAGCACGACCACGGCACCTCCATCGCCTGAACCGCAGGTCAAGTTTGACAAAAAGTTCGACCCGGGGTACCAGGGTGCCTACGGCATCGTGGCAGGTGGGCGCTGCAGCGATTGAGGACAGGCCGGGGGGGCTGTATGGGGCAGCATGGTGACGTGCTCATCTCACACGCCTGTTTGGCGCACCCACACCGGCGCAGAGGTTGAGTCTCACCCGTTTGACCTAGACACGATGCTCTTCATGGACTGGCGCGACAAGCACACGGAGGGCGACCCGCGCATGAACCAATCCAACGCAAAGACACCCACCTTCCTCTACGCCATGCCATTCAGCAAGACCAAGTGAGCCTGGCACGCTGGCAGCATGGCCTCAGCGCGCCTCAGTGACTGCACTCCCAGCAGGACGATGCATGCATGCAACAGGGGGTGATGCAGGCGACTACACCCGCCAAGGCTCTGATCCCTGCACAGCCCTGAGAAGAGCACCTCACCACAGCCTGTGTCCAGCGCCGGGCCCCTCCAACGTCAAGCGGCCCTGTCCCCACCTGTGCCCACCTCACCCCGCAGGATCTTCCTCGAGGAGACGTCCCTGGTGGCGCGCCCCGCCGTGGACTTCCCCGAGCTCAAGCAGCGGCTCGACGCGCGGCTCAAGTGGCTCGGCATCAAGGTGCGCCAACACCACTGGGCCAACACCTTGGGGCAGGCGGGGACAGGGCAGCCAAGGCAGGCGGGGAGGGGGAGCGTTGGACAGGGACAGGGACAGCAGTGTGTGGTGCAGGAAGGGCGCGCTGCCTTGCCCGCACGGCACGCAGCAGTGCTGGGTGCAATGTGCAGTGAGCAGCCACCTGCACCAGCTGGGCAGGAATGGTCAGGGCCACCTGTGCCAGGGTCGCATGCCTACCATTTGCGGGGAACAGCACAGGCGTGCTCGCCGTGTCCTGCGTGTGCCGTGTGGTGCTGTGCAGGTGACCAAGGTGGAGGAGGAGGAGTACTGCCTCATCCCCATGGGAGGCGTGCTGCCCACACACCCACAGCGCGTGCTGGGCATTGGAGGCACCGCGGGCATGGTGCACCCCTCCACAGGTAATTCGTGTGAAGCCTCTTTGGGCGCGTGGGGAGGCAGCCTGCGCTGGGGCAGGGGCAGCACAGCCCTGTCGCCACGGGCAACCGGGGCACGAGCACTGGATCCCACGCTCAACAGCACCTTGCGGCACTGCGTGCACGAGCGCGCTGTGTCCAGATGGGCGCGCTTTGGTGCTGCTCTCACACTGTGCGTTGGTGTGTGCTGTGCGGCTCGCAGGCTTCATGATCTCGCGCACCCTGGGCGCCGCACCCACCGTGGCCGACGCCATCGTGGACGCGCTCTCCCGCCCGGCGGACCGCGCCACGCACGCAGGCGCAGCACGCAGGTGACTGCCGCGCGGGCACGAGCTTGGGAGTGGGTGGTGTGTGCACTGGTGGCCGCTGAGCCTGCCAGGCAGGCAGTAATAACTCCGGGGCAGTTGCAGGGTCAGCAGCGCATAGGCAAGGCTGCAGCGCCCTGCTGGTCCGTACTGAGCGTGTTGCGTGTTGCCCCTCCTCCTCTCACCTCACGCAGGCCTGCCAGTGAGAAGGAGGCTGACGAGGCTGCTGCCAGCGTGTGGCGCGCCGCGTGGCCGCTGGAGCGCCTGCGCCAGCGCGCCTTCAACACCTTTGGCATGGAGATGCTCATCAGCATGAACCTGCGCCAGACGCGCGAGTTCTTCTCAGCCTTCTTCTCGCTCTCAGACTTCCACTGGTGAGCACGGCTTGGTGCAATTGGGGCGTTCGCTGCAGACGGTTTGACAGGTCATGACCCAGCCGGCAGCGCATGTGATGATGCAGCACGCTGCTGCGTGCGGGCCTTTGGTGGTGGTGGTGAGCGGTGCATGACGCCCTGTGCTGCTTGCGCCCTGCCCTGCCCTTCCCTCGCAGGCACGGCTTCCTGTCCACGCGCCTCTCCTTCACGCAGCTCATTGGCTTTGGCCTGTCGCTCTTTGTGGCGGCGCCCACCGACGCGCGGCTCAACCTGCTCAAGCAGGGCGTGCCGGGCCTGGTTAGCATGCTGGTACAGATCACGCCCACCGTCACGGGGTACTACAAGGGAGCACCCACGGTGGCGGACCGCAAGAGGGCGCACGACGCCGCCGCCTCCTCGCCCGCTGCCTCCATGGCGCGCGCCAGTGTGGCGCCCATCTCCCCCTTCAAGGCACCCAGCGCTGCCGCCACCAACGGCAACGGCAATGGTGCGGCTGCCGCGGCCACTGCGCCAGCGGCAAGCAACGGCAACGGGGCGGTCAAGGAGGGGAGCAGTGATCAGGGCGCGGATACAAAGGTGCCTGCGCTGACCAAGTGAGCAGGGGCACTCACGACCAGACGTGCGAGGGCAGCGGAGCAGAGGAGCTTGTGCTTGCGCATGACAGTGACCACAAACGCCTGCCTTTACGTGTTGTTTGCAAAGAGAGTCTGCATCGGTTCTGCGCCGCGAGTTAGATTTGAGTTGGTGGCCAACGTTTGGTTTGGACGAGCGGCATGTCCAGATGCATTGATATGTTCCCTGCGTCAGGACGTGTGCGTGTCGGGGCGCGGAGGGGTGGCTGCCTGAGAGAACGTGGAGCCGTAAGGCGCTGCCAACGCGTGAGAGTTCATGAGAGTCACGCGTTGCTCCGGATCAATCCTGCTTGCTGGGCAGTTGAGGATGCTGCCGCAACCTGCAAGCTGGAATCGGATGCGGCAAGGGATCCAGGTTTAACACCCGTCCGCACGTACGTCTTGCTTGCACCACGAAAGCCAAAGTCAAGGGGTCTGCACAAGGTCCAAGCCCACCACCAGAATACACTGTTGCGCTGGCCACTCCGCCACGCCAGGAGCTGCACCAGGTGCTCCTGCCACCCAGCGCTGCTGCGGCATGGTGTCACCGCTTTGCCGCGCTGGACGTGAGGTCCTTGATGCTGACATAGACCACCTCGCCGATCTGCAGCGACGAGAGTAGCGCTTGCCGCAGCACGTCGTTCCGGACCTTGCCTGCGTCTACGCTGACGGCCTTCTCATGCCTCAAGCCGCCCAGCAGCACGCTGGTGAAGAGCACGTTGGTCAGCACGAAGCTGAGCCACCCCATGGTGGCACTGGCGCTGCGGCTCCGCTGCGCAGCTGCGGACGGTTCCTGCACGGTGCTGCTCCTCTGCGGTGTGCGGTGTGCGGTGTGCTGCGGTGTCCTTGCGGTGTGCTGCTCCTCTGCTGCCTGTGTGCGTGAGAAGCCCCCGCTCTTCACCTGCTCATGAGGTCTTTGCTGTGTCGCTCGAATCCTGCGAGCTCTTCAGAGCCCTCCGCGATGGTGCAGATAGCGCGGACGGCTCTCCCGCCGAACCAGGTGTTCCACATCGCGCTAGGGCGCGTCTTCGGCATCGGCAGGGCGACGGGCCTGGAGGTGGCGGAGGCGTGTGGCATCAGCAGGGAGCTGCGGGTGAGGCGCTGATCGGTGCAGCATCTGCACTCTGAGAGCAGCATGCGCTGATCCAGGGTGTGTCCGAGGGTGGCAGGCGCGCCAACGGGTGTGTGGCGCGTGCGATGGCTCGCGCAGGTCAAGGACCTCAAGGAGCACCAGGTCCAGCGTGTGGCGCAGTACATCCAGCAGCATTGCACGGTGGGAGACGACTTGAGGCGCTCCATCCGCGACAACGTGCTGGCGCTCATCCGCATGCAGTCGTACAGGGGCCAGAGGTGCGAGCCTGGCGTGTGGGGCCCACCGCAGGCTGGCGGTCAGCGCCACTTGGGTGTGGCATGAGCATGTGGCGGTGGGCCGAGCGCCAAGCAGGGGTGCGTGGTGCGGAGCTTACTGCCGAGCGTGGTGTGCCGTCGCTTGCGCGTGCCCACAGGCATCAGCTGGGTCTGTCCATCAGCGGGCACACTCAGAGCAACAACAAGACGGCCAAGATCCTGCGGCATCACCTCATGTACGATACAAGCCGCACGTGACGCTTCCTTGGGCTGTGGTTTGTTCTTGTGGCACTGCTTTGTCTGCCGCTGGCTTTGTCTGCCGCTCTGTCGGCTTGTCAGGTGCCATCTTGCACATTTGTGTGGCAACAAGGCTTTGCAGAGGTGCACACACAGCAGCAGCTACCGAGGACATGCTCACGAGGAAGGGGAAGGCGATTTGGACAAGGGATGGGTGCTGCCCACGTGGCTGTGACCCTCAATCACGTGCAGCAGCGTCATGCAAAATGAGGCGTGCATGCACAGCCGGAAGACAAAGAAAGCAAAATTTACAGTGGTGCGTCGTCAAACGTCAACTGTGGCGCCCCTATTCATATGGCCTGCAGTGTGGCCGGGGTGTCGCAGGGGTGTGGAAGGAGAACAATCAGTCAGGCCTCGGAGGGCATGCCGCCTTAGGCCAGGCCGACCAGCTTGAGC
>QAXK01001472.1:0-16244 GCA_004335735.1 Chlorella sp. KRBP
GCTGTGCTGTGCCAAAGTGTTCCGTTCCGTTTCGTTGCATGTTGCCGCCAGCCGGGCACGGCTGCTTGGCATGGCAGCGGCAGAAGTGAGGCACAGGCGTGCACAACATGATCAGCTCACGCACGCCAAAGTGTGGTAATGCCGCAGCAAACGGTGGCAGCGCCCCAGCCCTCATCCTCACGCAAAAAGCCCCCTGGCACGCCATGCCATGTCTTCCGCAGTGCCCTGCCTGCTTTGCTTAAGCAGCCATGCCCTGCTGACGGCAACATGCAATGAAACGCAACAAAACATGCCGTGTGCCACCCACGCGCAGGTGCAGCGCAACAGCAACACATCTGTCGCTGGCGCCCACCAACACACCACCACCGGCGCCAACAAAGCCAACAACAACGCCAGCATCAACGCCAACAGCAACAACGCCGGGAGCAACACCCAGCCGAGCAGCGACAACGGCCTGCTCCTCAGCGGGAGTAATGCGGGTGGAGGGGGGGTGGCGCAGTACCTTCACCAGCCGCCTCAGCAGCAGCAGCAGCAGCAGCAGGGCCACTTTGGCTCCCCATCTTCCACGCAGCCGCAGCAGCAGGGCACGGGTGGAGCTGGCAGGGTGACGGCGTCGCTTTCCGATGGGTGGCTGGCGCAGCGCTTGGCTAGGAAGCCCTCTGCAGGTGGGTTGTGGTTTAGGGTTGGTCTGCATGTGCTGCTAGGCGTCGCTTTCCGATGGGTGGCTGGCGCAGCGCTTGGCTGATGGGTTGCTGCACAGGTGGGTGGGTGCAAGATTGTGGTTTGGGTAGGTCTGCGCGTGCTGCTGGAGGACAGGCATGTGTGCACGCACGGCGCATCTGCTAGCGAGAAAGCCGTTTACAGGTGCAGAGCTGGTTTAAGCTGGCGGGACATCTAATATCATATCACGAGGCTCCCTCAATCCCAACAGACCAACTCACTGTTCCTTGCCTCCACTTGAAGCACTCCCAACAGACCAACTCTCACATGTCCCTTGCCTCCACGCCGCTCTTGCAGGCGACCCAGCCCAAGCAGTGCCGCCGCCGCCAACCCTAGCCCCCGACGCCAACCCTAGCCCCAGCAACCCCAGCCCCAACCTTAGCCATGACGCGCTGAGCGACCTGCCCGCCAGCGCCAGGCGCGCCGTACAGGAGGCCAAGGCCGCCGCAGCGCTAAAGACGCAACAAAGCAACAAGCAGCAGCAGCAGCAGCAGGCCGGCAACCCTAGTAGCGGTGGGGCGGGTAACCCTAGCGGTGGCGGTGGGGCGGGTAACCCTAGCGGCGGGCGGCAGGAGGGCGGGCGGGGTGGGAGTGGTGGTGGAGGAGGGGAGGAGGGTGGTGTGGGGAGGAGGGAGGAGGGCGAGGATGTGGAGATGGGGGAGGGTGAGGAGGACCTGCCTACGTTCGACATGCAGGTGAGGTGGAGACGTTTTGGACATGTGTCTCTTGACCGTTGTCCTCACTTACGTGGTGGCTGTCCCACTTCAAGCGGTCTCTCTCTCTCCACAGCGTTGGGAATGGCGCACAGCCACACCGTTACTTGGCAATCTTGTGCGGTTGTCAGCCACACCCAAGCCACGCCCTGCAAACCCTAACGTCATGCAGGTGCCGCCCCCCGCCCCCATGATGGACCTCGCCCTCATCAGCCCTTTCGAAGACCCTAACGACCCTAACACCCATGGCACGGGGCGCACCGGTAGCACCCCCTCCCCCACCGCCCCCACGCCACCTCACCCAACCGACAACCAACCGACTCCGCCCGCTGCCGGCGCCGGCCCCACTTCTCAGGGAAGAAACGGCAGGCCTGCCTCAGCCCTGCTCCATGCGGACCAAACTGCCAGCAGCGACCCTAACTTGGGCGGAGGAGGAGGCGGGGGAGCGGGAGGAGGGTATGCGCTGGGGGGTGGAATGAGTGGCACAGCCACCACCGCTGGTGCTGCCAACGCTTCCGCCGCAAATACTGCTGGCGGTGCTGGTGCTGGCGATGGTGGCAGTGGCGGTGGTGGTGGTGCTGGTGCTGGTGGGAGGGAGTTGAGGAGGCGCTGGGCGGTGTGGAGGAGGCGGCGGTGTTGCGCTGGGCGGGGTTGCCGCCTGGGGTGCCACGATGGTAGACGTACACGCGACGGCGGGCCTATGTGCCAGCAGGGCAGGGCAGGGCATGAGTGAAGGAAGGTAGACATCTGTTGGCCAGGCAAATGACAGGATGCTCCACCAAGTGACGGGTGAGTGGCTCTCAAGGTCATGCCGTCCCCGTTCGCCGGCCAGGCGACGTCGCGCCTGCCGCTCCGCGCACCTGCTCGTATATGGTGTGGGCCGCGTCGTGGAACAGCCACACCGTCTTGGCGCCGGCAGACAGCCTGAGGCTCTGCAAGGTTTGAGAGGGTGGCGGGGGGGCACGGGCGAGGGGGGCACACCGTATGGCACAGCGCACGGCGCATGCCGCACGAGCACGTCGTTACGGAAGGCGGAAGCACTGTTGCACGTAGCCTGGGGGCCATCTGATATTTAAACATCTGACATACCCCTGTGGCATCCAAACAGACGCAATTCAAGCCTCACACCACCGGAAGCCTCTCCCCAGCGACCCCAAGGCCAAGGGGGCGGCGGGGGAGCTGGCGGTAGCCCAGGGTTCTGTGCGTGATGATGATCATCTATGCTCATCTGAATGCCAGAGATGTCAGCGCCAGATGTACAGCTCGACACACATCTCAGATGATCTGATACATGGCCCGGTAGCTGTATGCTTGTTAGTGGGCTCCGGCCCTGCCGAGGTATTCCAACCGATGTACAAACCAACACACACAACCCACCTCGAGGTATGCGAGGAAGGTGACGGCGTCGTGGTGCGTCAGGTGCTCCCACACGTCCCGCAGCGTCCTCAAGTCCTGCAGGGCACAACCAGGAAGGACACTCCCTCAGGGCACGCAACTGAGGAGTCAGCCGGTGCTGACACATCTGTTCTGCAATGCCGAGTTGACGTGTCCGACATTTGCCACAGAGCCCACAGAGCTCAGGCCAATCCATGCCCTTCCCTTCCCAAAGAAACACCGTGTTGTAAGCCTGGCTCTGTCTACCACCACCTCATGGCCCTGGTTCTGTCTTCCCACCTGATCCTTGATAATCGTGGCCCTGGCTGTGTCTTGCCACTTGATCCATGATGATCGTGGCCCTGGCTCTCTCTCCCGACCTCACCTTGATGATCTGCCGCGTGCGCCAGGCGAGCGTGCTCCACACGGGCTCCAGCTGCCTCCTCAGTGCCTCGGAAAGTGACCTGCCGGATCCGAGCTGGTCAGCACTCAGTCCCGAGCTGCAGGGCATCAGGACAAGGAAGAGCAAGACAGGAGAGTGACCGTCCAGAGCCCAGCTGGTCAGCACTGCAGGGCATCAGAAGCAGAGACCACCTTGCTGTGGCTGCTCGTGCGGAGTGAACAACGCTGATGCCCCAGGCGCATGCCCACAGCTTCAGCCAGACCCGCAGTGCTTGCGGACCCACACCTTTCCTCTTTCCTCGTTGCTAATCCTTGCTGCCTTGGTTGATGCAGCCTGCCGCCCCGTTTGCAAGCTACACGCACACGCACACCTCCATCCCCCCAAAAGCACCTCTCATCAGTCCACCTTGTGTGTGCGGACCCACACCTCCATCGCCCCCAAAGCGTCTCTCACCAGTCCACCTTGTGCGTACGCCTCAGGTCCTTGAGCAGTGAGTCCGCCACCTCGGTGATGGCTGCCTGGATGAGCAGCATGGTCGCCGGCAGTTCCTGGTCCCACTCCACCACCTCTGGCGCGTGGGCCTCCATGGCGGCCCTCACCTCGTCGCGGAAGCGCGGCCACAGGCACAGGCGGCGCACGTGGAGCGCTCGCATCACCTTTTCCACCTGCGTGTGCACATCATCATCACCATCATCATTGCATGGCGTTTCCGACAGGTGGCGTGATGCGGCAGCCACCCCAACAGCTCGCCAATCAGGCCTCGCCAAGCAAAGTTCACGCCAGTGCACGGTGATACGCTTTCAAAATGGTCCAGCAGGTCCCTGCCTGTCACTGCCTCCCTGAAACCTCCTTGCCTCGCTCCCTCCCTCTCTCCCTCTTCAACTCCTCACCTTGTTGAACCCGCCTGAGAAGCCCATGGGCGTGTCGCTGAAGGCGCGCACGTAGCCCCTGGCGTTGCCCGCCCGATACAACCGCACGGCAAACGCCTCGCCGCTGGCGTCCGCCACGCGGTGCGCGCTCAGCACCAGGATGCCTGAGGTCAGGCGAACATCGTCAGGCAATCAGTCAGTGCGGTGAGCCAAGCGGCAGTCAGGCCCACCTGTTGCAAAGGGTATTTGGGAGGGCAGCGCGTGCCTCCCTGCCCTCCCTCCCTCCTTCCTTCCTTCCCACCCTTCCGCTCTCCCTCAGGGAAGGCAGAAGGCAGAGCGCACCTCCCTGCCCTCCCTTCCTCCTTCCTGCCCAGTCCTCCCTCCTGGTCCTGCTCCCAGGGACGGCTCACCGGCAATCTGAGAGGGCGGGCAGAGCGCGCCTCCCTCTTCCTGCCCTCCCTGCCTTCCTCCCTCCTTTCCAATCCACCCTCCTAATCCTGCTCCCAGGGACGGCTCACCTGCAATCTGGGAGGGCAGAGCGCGCCGCGTGAGCAAGTCCACCACCAAGATGCGCGACGTGACGCACAGCGCGGCGTGCGACGCGTACATGTCGATTCGCTCCACTGCCGGGATCTGCGCGGGCGCCATGTGGGCAGCAGTGCTCTGTTAGTCAGTGCTCTGCCTGCACTCTTCCTGCTTTGAGCCCAGTTTGCCGGCAGCAGGGTATCCACTGCGGCACCACCCGCCCCACCAGTACACTATGGCAGCAGTGCGGCGCTGTCGCTGCCCTGTCGCTGCCCTGTTGCCGCCCAGTCACTGCCGTACCTCGTTGTTCACGTCCAGCGGAGGCGGTACGGTAGGGTCATGGCGGTTGAGCTCCTCTGACACCACCTGCCTCTGCCAGGACGGCATGCCCAGCAGCAGCAGCACGCCCTCCTGCATGCACCGCACCGCGCCGCCCACACAACGCCGTGGATGCGTTGCGGAAGGACCTCCACCGTCAAGCGCTGCGCACGCCATGGCTGCTCTGCCTGTGCCAGGCACACTGCCCCTTGCCACCCTGCGCTGCTCTGCCACGCCTGCTCCGCCGCACCTGCTGGTGGTGGTGTAGCCTCAGGAGGACAGCCAGCAGCCGCTGCAGGCCCAGGCCCGACGCCAGGATCACTAGCGCGTCTTCCTCAAGCACCTCGGAAACCAGCTGCTGCTCGTACGGAAGCAGCACCACCTGCGACGCTCCCGCCACGCCTCCGCCCGGCTCCAGCAGCTCTGGCTCTCCATCAGCTCGCGGCTGCTGCTGCTGCTCTTGGTAGTGGTCCTGCTGCTGTGGCGCCGGGTTGGCGTCGTCACCGTGAGGGGCCAGCACAGCGTGCCCAGCGGGTGCCGGTGCGCCTGCTGCCCCGGCGTGCAGGTGTTCATCAGCAGCTGCTGCGTCCATCTGATGGGCTGCTACGCATGTGGCGCTTGCGTCCCACGCGGAGCTCCTGCACGAGCTGCTGGTGCTGTGTGGCTCCTCCTCATCGCGCCGCTCTCCACCCGTGCGCAACGAGGATCGAGTGCTCCTCGAGTGCTGCTCGAGTGCTGAGCTAATGCTGCGGCTGCTCGGGGGCGGTGCTGCACGCTCATCGGCCAATGCCGCACGGGCAGAAGAGCCTCACGCAGACGCAGAGAGCCTACAAGTGTAGCAAGGGAGAGGTGCTACACACTAAACAACTGCCCCAGGCCCACTTTCAGCCCACAGCACGCCCAGCGGCACGCCTTCGTCATCACAAACGCGTTTACTGGCACGTTCGACAGACCGAGTCCACAACAGCAAGCTCTACGTCCTGCATGCATGCACTGTCATCTATGTTGAGATTCTTCATCATTGAGAGCTTCAGCGCCGCCAAGGCACGCCGGGGCCGCTTGCACCCGCCGCCGCCGCTGACGAGCTGTGCGGCGGCCCCGACCCCAACGACCCCGCCTTGCGCAGCTGCGACAGCTCCCCGAACGCAGGCGCGCCCCGCCCTGCGCCCACCGAGTGGTGCTGCTGCAGCACCCGCGACGGGTGGTGGTGGTTGTGCGGGTGGTGGTGGTGCTGCCCCGCCGCCCCGCCCGTCCACGACGTGTTGCGCATGTGCTGCTGGTGCTGCGACGATGGGCCGTGGTGCTTGGGCGCCGCTGCGCCCAGGTGCTGCTGGTGCTGGAAGCTTGAGGCTCGTGCGGCGCCGTTGGGTGGCCGGGAGCGCTCGCCAGAGGGAGGCGGCAGCGACCGAGCGGGTGAGGGTGGTTCCATACCCAACCACGCGTGCTGCTGCTGCTGCTGCTGGGTGCCCAAGGGCTGCTTGTGCTGCTGTTGCTGGTGGCTTGCTGGGATGCCACGGGGGACCCGGGACGGCGGCATATGATGCAGTGGGTGGGCGAGGTGCTGCGACGCGACGTGATGGTGGTGGTGGTGATGGGGATGCTGCGGGGAGGATGACACGCCGCCGGCCGCCATAGCTGCCAGCACCGGGCTGGGAGGCATGGGGAGCATCAGCTGCTTGCTCTGCAGGAATGCGTTGCTGTGCGAACCTCCTCCTCCTCCTCCTCCTCCTCCTCCTCCTGCCCCTCCCGCACCAGCACTGCCCAAAATCCCGCTCGGAGGCCCCAGCGGGACAGACAGCCCCAGCGCGGCTGCCACCGCCGCCGTGGTCGACATGCCGCCGAACGCTGCATGCTGTGGCCCTCCCACCGCCTTGCTGCTCACGCTGGTGGCCGTGCCGGGCTGCGACATCGTGACGCTGCCACCCAGCACGTCACCCGCCATGAGCAGCGCGCTGGTGGAGAGACGCAGCGGCGCTCCCAAGCCTGCCATACTCACGCCAAACACGCCCCCCAGGTGCCCCAGGGCCCCGTTGTTGCCGCCCGCCGCGCCGGCGGTGGGTGTGGGTGCAGGCGTGGCGGGCGCAACCCGCGCCGACGCCAGGCCGTCTACCTGCTGCTGCTGGCCTCCAGGGTAATGCACGCCCGCAGCAGCGGCCATGACAGGCCCTCCTGGGGTGTGCGCAAACGCGTGGTGCGCGTCGGCGGCGCAGGTCGGGGAGCCTGCGGCCGTGGCGGTGGTGTGCGGCGACAGCCCGCCGCCCGTGGTGGCCGAGGCCTCGTGGTGGTGCTGCAGGTTGCTCGCCGCCAGGGCCCGCAGCTGCAGCAGCACCTCCTGGGCGCGGGGGCGCTGTGCGGGGTCCAGCGACCAGCAGGCTGAGCACACGAGGACGTACGGGGCAGGGACCCACGGCGGGAAGGGAAGCTGCAGCTCGTGCTGGTGCTGGAGCTGCTGCAGCTGGGCGAGGAGCGGGTCCTGGGCGCTGGCCAGGCCACCGCTCCCGCTCCCTGCAACAGCGCCTGCTGCTGCTGGGCCGCCACCTGTGGCGGTCGTACCTGCAGATGAGGCGTCGCTGGCACGCGGTGGGCCGCCTTCAGTGGTGGGGATGCCAGTGGTGGCGTTGTGGGCAGCGCCGGCGGTGCTGCTGGCGGCGTGGCCCGCGAGTTGGAGCTTGGTCATGAGGAGCTGTGCAGCGGGCCAGCCGGCGAAGGGCTGCATGCCCGTGGCGAGCTCCCAGAGAATGACCCCAAGCGCCCACATGTCGGAGGCGAACGAGCAGGCAGCGCCGGCTACCACCTCGGGCGCCGCGTGGGACAGCGCGCCGAACTCTGGCGCGGGCGCCGCGGGTGGCGCGATCGTCGGCGCCGCGTCGTGCTGTTGCTGCTGCTGCGAGAGGCTCGACGGCGGCCCGACGTGCCGGTGCTGCTGCTGCGGGTTCCCTACACCCTGCGGCGCTGCAGCCGCTTGGGCGCGGGCGAGAGTGGATGCACTGGAGGTGGAGGTGCCGGCATGCGAGGTGGTGTGCGCCGCGGAGGACGAGGTGGTGGAGACCCAGGTGGCCGAGCCAAAGTCCGCGAGCTTGACCACGTACCCGCCGGGCGAGGAGGGCTGGCGCTGCAGCAGGCAGTTGCCCGACTTGAGGTCGCCGTGCGCCACGCCGTGCGCGTGCAGGAACGCCAGCCCGCTGCACACTGCGCGAGGTTGTGGCGAGTAGCGCGAGCACCGTTCGTGAGGAACATTCGGGCCACACTCGACCACTGGGAGGAGGAGTGCGGGCTCCCAGCCCCACCCAGCCCCCAGCACACCGCCCCGCGCACCTTGCTTGGCCAGGTGCAGGGCCAGCCTGAGGTCCACCGGCTGCATGGGCAGGTGGTGCTGCCAGTGGTTGGCCGGGCTGCCCGCGCTCAGCAGCGGCGGCATGCCCACCGGCGGCCAGTTGTGCATGGACGTGTGCATGGAAGAGCTGGCAGGGGAGTGCAGCCCGCTGTGGCGCAGCAGGCCACCGCGGCAGGCCGTCTCCAGCGTGCCGCCGTCACACTCCTCCATCAACAGGTACGTGGTCCAGCACAACGTCCTGCTTCCAGCAGTCCGCAAAAGTAAGCAACCACCACATTTGCAGTCAAAAACTGAAGAGCGAGAGCAGGAGCCCAGCCACCGAGTGGTACTCAGAGAGACTCGTACCTGCTCCGCGCGCCGCCGCCCGCGCCAGCCGCCGCCTGCGCCGCGTGGGGCCTTCCCGTTCGCTTCTCTAGCGAGCAGCACACAAAGGCGGCGTACACCTCGACGATGTGCGGGTGGCGCAGCCGCAGGCCCACGCCCACCTCACACACGTGGCGCCACAGCATGGCCCGCAGCCCGTCGTGCTGCACGCACGCCTGGCGCATCAGCTGCTGACCGTCTGCGGGGTCCACGATCGACGTCCCCCCGCCTGCCGCAGCCGCACCGCCCACTCCCGGCAGCAGCGCGCTGAGCACCGACGTCGCCGAAGGCATCCCCCGCTCCGCCGCCACCCCTAACCCTTGCGCCGTGTTCCCGGCGTTCAAGCTGACAGCCGACGCCGCGCTCGCTCCCGCCGCGGCAGCGGACTCGACTTCGATGGACAGGCCCCGGACATGGCTGTGGCTGCCGGTGTGCGCCGGCGCCATGTTCGCCATTGAGGCGACGGTCACCGACGCGGAGGACTGGAGAGGCGCGGCGGCAGCGACCGGCGAGGAGGACGAGGCGGGGGCGTGCAGAGCGCCAGTGTGGCTGCGAGAAAGCCGCAGAGCGTGAAGCCGCAAGCGCTGCTGGAGCGGCAGCAGCAGGCGGAGGGTGCGCAGCGGCGACAGGCGGTGCAACGAAAGGTCGCGGTCAGACCCCGACCCTCCCGCCGCCGTCGTCGCGCTGTTCCCCGCAACCTCCACGTGTTGCTGCGCCGGCTGTGCGTGCTGCACCCCAGCGCCCGGTGCCATCGCCGCGAGCGTCCGTGTGCTCTGCCTGCGCCACCTGTCCTGCTGCATCTGCTGCTGCTGAGATGGTTGGGGGCCGCCTGCCGCTGGCTGCTGCGCGTGCAGCGGGCTCGATACGCCACCCCCAGGTGCGGTGGCCGCGGCGGCGGCAGCAGGCGTGGCCGCAAGCGTGGTGGCTTGGCGGCTCAACGGACCGGGTGCCGCAAAGGGAGGTAGCATGGCAGAGGGGCTGAAGATGCTGGGGCCGCCGGGGCGAGCGGGTGAGCTGCACTCCCCCGCGCCCACCAGCAGCATCTCGGTGGTGGGTCGGCCCGAGGGGAGCGCGTCGCGCGTCATGCGGTGCGGCGCCACGGCTGCGCCCTCGGTGGACGGTGGCCACTTGCACACCTGTAGGCGCGTGAAGAGTGCATTGGGTGCTGAGGTGTGCAGGCTGGATCGCAATCGCAGAGTGCTCAACACTGTGCCAAGCCCCGTGCTAAAGTGCAAGGGCAGCCTCATCACCCAGCACGCACCTTGACCGCCACCATGCTCTCCTCCCAGGTGGCGCGCCACACGTCGCCAAAGCTGCCGCTACCAAGCCGCTCCCGGAACGTCACCACGGGCTGGCGGTCAGTACGGAGCCCCCTCAGGCAGCGCTCAATATCAGACGTGGCCGCCGCAACCGCCGCAGCCGCTGCAGAGTGCGTCATCGTTCCGCACGCCGTTGCGTGCGCTGGGGCCCCTTGCATGCCGTCCGCACCACCGCCGCCGCCTGCACCAGGAGCACCGCCATCCGTGTGGAGGAGCGTGGTGCCCCCAGGGTGGGCCACACTGCCGGAACAGCTGCTCCCGCTGCTGCTGCTGCTGCCGCCAGCGCTGCCGCTCCGCTGCAGGGCGCGGAAGGTAGTGCCGCCACACAGCAGCCAGCTGCCCAGGTGGCGTGTGCTGACTGCTCCCACCATTGCAGAGGTTGGCACAGCGCCCTCGGTATGTGGTTGCTGGTCAGGGCTGTTGCCGGGGCCAGCACCTGCCTTCGCTGTGGTGGTGCTGGTGGTTTTGATGGCACCAGGTGGCGGGAGGGCGAGGCAGCTCGGCAGCACGCGGCGCTTGACTGCGTGCCACAGCCGCCGAGACGCGCTGGGCCGCTCATGCGGTACTAGTGCGCCCTGCCCTGCCGGCGACGCGTCCTCGCCAGGCGTGAGCGCTCCCGGAGCTGCAGTGCCCGCGCACCCCGCGCTCTCCTTGCCAGGAGCCGCAGCGCCGCCCTTCCTGCCGCCGCTCTTGCCGTGGGCCCTGCCGCACGCCGGCGCCAAAAGCACGCCTCCACCATCAGCCGCGCTGTAGCCAGAGCGCGCCATCAGCGCAGCCTTGCCCTTGCTTCGCGCTCCTCCCAGCTCGTGCGAGGAGGGCGCGAGAAGCGTCGCGACAGCCCCCGCGCTGCTGCTGCTGGGCCGGAACGGCGCGTGCCCCTGTCCACCACTGATCCTGCCCACCCCACCATCCGAGGACGGCATCGACGCCCCGCCGCCTCCCGCACCCACCCCGCTGCCATCGGCAGACAAGCCGTGGTGCGATGATGCGCCCCGCCCCATCCCCGCCGCGCCGCCGCCCGCCACGACCACGTCAGGCGGAGCGAGCACTTGCCAGCACATGATGCTGCGGCTGGCGTGCCACGGCATGGTGGTCGAGTGGCTCGTGAGCTCCAGCGAGGTGCTCAGCAGCCCCGCGCCCCCGCCACCACCCGCACCCGCTGCTGCGGATGAGCCGAGCAGGTTGCTCCAGGCGCTGGTGGCGCCGGGTGCGCCGGCGGTGGAGCCTGGAATGAGGGAGGTGGGGGAGAAGACCTCCGGCGCGCACAGCGGGTTGTGCACGTTGAGCTCCTGCATCCACGCCACCGCAGCACGGCACAGCAGGGTCTGACACGCCATCCGGGCGCAGCAACCCACATGCACCGCCCACACTCCAGCTAGCATTATGCTTTTGGCAGCGAAGCCAGCCAGGCGGTGCAAGGCAGACAGTCGAGGCAGCAGAAAGTTGAGTGCCGTACCTGCAGGTACCGTGGCGTGTGCGACACGGTCGTCAGGCCCTCCGCCGCCAGCGCCGCCGCCACGCCCGCGTGCAGCATGGCCGCCGCCGTGCTACTGCCGCCCACCACGCCCTGCCCGTGCGCCGCCGCCACCGCCGCGTGGTGGTGGAACGCCGCAGACGCCGAGTGAAGCGGGTACACGCCCATGCCACCCGCGTGGTGGTGCACGTGCGCCATGTGGTGCGACGGGTGCTGCAGCAGCAGGTGGTGCGCGTGCGGGTGCGACAGGTCCGCCGCCACCAGCGCAGTGCCCAGGTGGTGCTGGTAGTGCGAGGGCACTGTCCCTGCTGCGGTGTGGTGGTGGAAAAAGGGAGCTCCGCTGGCGCTGGGGTGGGGACCTGTGAGCTGGCCGTGGGTGCCTTGTGTGGGCGTGGGGCCGCTCTGCGTGGCCGTGGTGCTGGGCGTCATGAAGGCGGTGCTGCTGTCTGAGACGCTGCTCTCATGTGTGAGCGAGCGCTGCGACCGCGGCGGCAGCAGCAGCTGCTGCGGCTGCTGCTGCTGCTGTGCGGCTGTGGTCGTCACAGGCGGGCCCTGGCTGTGGCTATGGTGCAGGTGCTGCTGCTGGCTGCGCAGCGCAAAGCTGGCGGCGTAGGAGGAGGATTGGAGGGCGCGGTGGCCGGCACTGCGACCGCTGCCGTGCGTGGGCGTGGAGACAGAGGCGGAGGCTGCCGTGGCCCAGCTGGCAGACTGCGACACGCTGTGGTGGTGGCCTTGGTGGTGGTAGGGGTGGGGGGCGGAGGTGGGCGGGGGGTCACCGGATGGGACGCGCCTCAGCTGGGGTAAGTCGTGCGGGGTGTGGTGATGGTGGTGGTAGGAGGGCAGAGCGTCGATGCTGGCGTGGTGGTGGTGGTGGGCGGCGAGGGCGGTCGGGGTGTGGGTGGAGCTGGTGCTGACCCTTCCGGCGCTGCTGGCACGAGGCAGCATGTTGCCAGTGCTGCTGTGCCGCTGGTGGTGCGCCGGGTGGTGGTGGTGGTCATGCGGCATGGGGTGAAGGAGTGAGTGGTGTGGGTGCTCGAGCAGGCCAGTGGAGGAGACGCGCTCGGGTGCGGCACCAGGGTGCGGATGAAGGTGCTGGTGGTGGGCGGCAACATCGCCTTGCAGCATTGCTCCGTCTACGCTGGCAGCGGACAGGGCACGGTGGTGGTGCGCCTTGGGGTGGCGGTGGGTGTGGCGGTGCTGCTGCGAGGCGGCGTCCTGACGGCGGTGAGGGTGGGGGTGCGGGTGGGGGTGGCTGGTGCTGTGTGCGGAGGTGGCGGAGGAGCCCGAGGAGGAGGACAAGGACGACGAGTGGCGCTGCAGGTGGTGGCTGGTGCAGTCCCCTCTCCCCACCACGGTACTGCCGGTCTTTGGCGTCGCGCCGGCGGCGGCGGTGCCGTGCGCCGCGCCCGGCGTTGCTGCTGTTCCTGCGGTGCTGCCTGCGCTGCTGGAGCCGCTGTGCGCAGGAGCCGTGCTGCCAGGGTCCATGTCCACAGTCGGGTTGTGATGGTGGTGGTGGTCCCGGGTGGCGGGGTGGCGTGTGGTACCGGCACGCGCGTTGGCTGGTGAGGCCGGCGCGGTGTAGGGTGACGTCGGTGCTGTCGGCCCAGATGCTACCGGTTGCGGATGCAGGTGGTTGAGGTCGGTGGCACCCAGGCGGGAAGCGTTGCGCCGCTGCTGCAGCCTCCCCGTGTACGTAGGGGCTGGCACGGCACCTGCAGGGGCTGCTGTCCCCATCAAGGGCGCTGTTGTGGCCCATGGCACGCCCAGGTGCTGGTGCTGCAGTGCAAAGAGGTGAGCATCGCAGGAGGTGGGGAGTCAGTATGCGGAACAAAGCGTATCAATCTGCACGCTGGCTCTGCTTCAACTCGCTTCAACGTGCAAGCGAGCGCGCCGCACTCACCACAGTGGTGCCTCGCAGGGGGCTCACAATGTCCTGCTGCTCCGCACCCGCACTCAGCGGCGTCCCCTCCCCCTCCTCCTCCTGCTCATCAACGCCACCCTGGCTCAGAAAGCCCAAGTGCGCCGCCCCACCACCCACGTGCACCCCAACCCCACCGTGCTCCTCCGCCATGGCCCCCAGCCCGGCCCCGCTCCCATCCACGCACACCATCCCGTCCTCGTCATGGCTAGCAGGCCCCGACATGGCAAGCATCACCATATCGTCCTGGTGGTCATGCCCGGCAATCAGCACCATGCGCCCCCCTGGCAGAGTGGGGGACATGGTGGTGGTGTGGACGGACGACGGCATCATCATGGTCATCAGGCCGCCAAACACCATAGGGTGCGCCAGGGTGTCGTCCCGTGGCTCCGTCGCAGCAATATGCTCCTCCTCATCCGTCCCCAGCACGGACGAAAGCACTTGGTCCCAGGGAGGCAGGTGGCCCAGGCCACGGGCCCACGGCGCCCCGCCCACCATGGCCTTGCTGGGAAGCTGCGCGGCAGCTGCCGGCGCGGCGTGGTCACTACCCGCGGTGGTGCTGGGTGCCGGCGTGGCGGCCTGCCGCGTGACGTCGTGCGCCGGGCGCTTGCTGTCGTCCGCGGTCACGCCTGGCTGTGGCCGAGGGGCCGCCGGTGCAGCTGGAGGGATCACCGCAGGGGGGACCAGAGAAACTTCATCCACAGGCAAGGGGTGGCTGACCAGCGGGGAGCTGAGCATACCCAGGGAGGGCGAGCGGGGCAGCGGCGTGCTGGGCGTCAGCGAGGGCGCCAGCGACCTGGCCGTGGACACCTGCCTTGGCGCCGCGTGGGCGGCAGCAGCGACGCCTTGTGTGGCGTGTGGGCGGAGGATGGGCATGGCGGCGCTGGTCAGGTTGCTGGGGAGCTGTGGCCAGGTGGCGCCTGTGCTGGGGCTGGTAGGGTCCGAGGTGGTGCAGGCGCCAGGCCCAGGCGATGCGATATGCGATATGGCGCTGGAGGTGAACTCATGGAGATGGTGGTGGTGTTGGGCCACCACTGTTGGTAGGGTCACCGCAGCCAGCGCCACGCCGTCGGCGTGCATAAAGTGCTCCAGCGCCGCTGCTGCTGCTGTTGGCGCCAGGTCGTCGCCGTCATGCAGAGCGCTTTGCAGCGGCTGTGCCGCTCGGACGCTGTGCGGCGGGGACAGCGAGGCGATGCCGCCGCCGAGGCTGGCACGGTTGGACTCGGTCTCTGCCACAGAGCCGCCCATCACGCTGCTGGCACCGCCCATGGAGCGGTGGAGGTGGGCGCCGCCGCCGCTGCCGTGCAGGCGCGCGTGCACGTGCAGGTGGTGGTGGTCCAGGCTGGCGTTGCCTGCGCTTCCAGCAGCGGCGGCGGCAGAGGAGAGGGGCCCAGGGCGTGGCGTGCAGTGCTGCCACAGCGCGTGCGCCCCCAGGCTGTCAAAGGCAAAGGAGCGGGCGCTGGACACGGGGCTGTTGGTGCCGCGCTGCTGCAGCTGGTGCTGCTGCTGGATGCTGGATGCGGTGGCGGGGAACGCGTGGTGCTGCTGCTGCTGCTGATAGCCCATGCTGCCCATGCACTCGCCGACTTGCTGCTGCTGCGTGTTGCTGTCGGCGATTGAGTGCTGCGAGGAGGCGTGGGGCGGCAGGGCGGCCCCGCCCCCGGAAGAGTTGGCGGAGGAGGCGTGCAGCCTGGTGTGGAGAGGAAGGGGGATGGGCGGCACGCGCCTGCCTGTGTTTGTCGTGGCATGCTGGTGCTGCGCCAGCAGGTGGTGCGCGCCGGGTGGCTGACGCCGCGGGGGACTGTAGGCGCAGGAGCTGGCCCCGCCCCCACTGCTGCTGGTCCCGCCTCCGCTGGTCGCCATAGCAGGTGTTTAGCTCACATCTGCTGCTGGTTCTGTGGAGGCGTGGCAGATTCCAACTACTCGACGAGCAGCTGTAGCGACAGTCGGGGCGCGAAGAAGGGGAGGAGGAGAAGCCTCCTGGACCGGCTGCGCGCAAGCGTTGCCAAATGAATTCGCCTGGAGGTGAGTTCGTGCTTTTGCGGTGAGTTTGTCGCCCTTGGACGACGGAGAGCGCGGTGCAGCCGCGCACCTGCTGCAGGGCTGCACCTTGTAGAAGCTGCTATAAGGCTTGAGTGTCGCGTGTGGCTCTCGGCAGCTGTCGTCTGCGCGAGGAGGTCTCTGCGCACAATGAATCTCTTCCAGATACTCCTCCTCCTCCGGAGTCTCAGCAGAGCCCCTGGTAGTGCGCAGGGCCTGGCTACGTATGCAGAATCCTCTAGCTAGACAGCCTCCCGTGACTCCTGTGCCTCCAGGCACAGGGGCACGAAGGCGTGCCCCGCTCCGCGCGGCAGAGGCACGACGAGGCCCTGAGGATTGCAGCTCAGGTGGGGTGCAGCAGCAGTTGCACTGTGTTCTCATGTATGCTGGTGCGGCGCCACCGTGGTGACTCCCGTGATCATCACGCGGCCCGCCGCGGACCCGCCCCAACGCCATCATGGCCTGTGGTGCAGCTCCAGAGTGGGCAGCAGAGGAGCACATTCGCACCATGAAGACTACGTTGCAATGGCGCGCCTCACGCGCTCCCTTTCTTCCTGCTCGCTCTCCTCGTCCGGCAGCGGCACGATGGCGTGCTCCTGTGTTAGTTCGCGCCGCCGCGGAAGTGAAGCAGCACGACACGCAGGCGCAGCAGGACGCAGCAAAGCCACCCGCACCAATTGGTGCTGCCGGGGCTGGGGAGCTGGCCGTGGAGGAGGCGCAGCAGGAGCCCACAGCCTTCCTCTGGCACAAGCACTGGTACCCAGCGATGCACGAGGAGGCTCTGGACCCCAAGGTCCCTCGCCGGGTGCGGCTCCCTGCCCTTGCCTGCAGGTAGGGGATGGCCGCCCGCACGTCGCGCCAGCTCGCACGCATG
>QAXK01001473.1:0-14295 GCA_004335735.1 Chlorella sp. KRBP
TGCAGGCGCGTGGGGTTGGCTACCCTGTGTGTGCGTGTGGTGTGCACCTCCCTACCTACCTCTCCCTTTTTTGGCCCCAATTGCTCTCTCTGGGCAGCAGCGGCAGCAGCAACGCGGCGGTGGCAGCAGCAGCGTAGATTGCACACACGTTTGCTTTCTCCCTCGGCTTTGCGCACTGGTGGGCAGTGCTGCACATTGGTCACGGCCCTCGCGCCACCAACAGCACACGCGCATGGACACACATGCATGCTCACGCACCCGCAACTTGACTGGACTCGACCCTTGGTGCCCCCATCAAGCAGACGCACAGTCAACCGCAGGACCACCAGGGCCTCCTGTCCGCATTCCCCGGTCGCTAGCTGGCTAGATCCTGGGGCGCCTTTTTCCCATCTTTTGCACACGCGGGACATTCAACGAAGAGACTCCACGGTGCCGCGCTTGCGGCACCCCTGACGAGAATGATGTTGAGAGTTGTGGCGAGGACAAAGACGCTGAGAACGCGGTGCGGTGTGGGTGGGTTGTTTGAGAGCGGTTTTGGCGTGGGAGACGAAGGACTGTTGCGTGGTGCGTCGTTGGTTCTTGGTTGGCACCGTTGGTTGCCCGGGTCCTTAGGAGGTGGCGCCACGAGCAGGGCAGGGGGCGTGGCCTGAAGCTCTGAATCAGCGCAGCAAATCAGCAGTAGCAGCAGCCCACATGGACCTTTTGCAGGACACAGACGCTTCGTGGTGTGGTCGTCTGTGGTGAGAGGCTTGCACGGTGGCATCCCTGCACGGTTTGCGCGTTGGTTTTGGGGCTCTCGTTGGATGATCGCATAAACCGTACAGGTAGCGCAAGTGCAGCAGCAGAGACGTCGTCGCAGCTGGTGCCCCCTTCATCCGCTGGTGGTTGCGAGATCTTCCTCTTGTTTCACTCTCTTCCGCTGCTGCTGGTTCAGTAGCAAACTCAGCTTCTGAAGCTCGAGTGGCGGAGGACGCATGCACGACTTGTGTGGCTGTTTTGTTGCTTTTGGTGTCGTTGGACGCTTCTGCAAGCGGTCTCAGGACATATGAGTCGTGGAGTTGCAGGCAGACAGCACACGCAGACAGGTGAAGTCTCCATCGCGGCGCAACCAAGCGCAACTCCCACGTGGGGGCACCGATGACTTCACGAACACCCCCCGCCAACAGGTTCAAGCACCCAAAGCGCAAAAGCAGACCTCTCTCCATGAGTAGCATAGCTTGGGCTGAGGAAAGAAAGGAACAACTACAACAGCAGGTCAGAAGTGCAAAGGGGAGAGTTTGGTCCAGACAGTGTCAAGAGCACCAGCACATTTCGTCGCGACAGCTGCTTGTTGTTGGCATGCACCCAAGATCAACTCATCCAGAAGGGCTCCCCAACACATCGTTTGCTTGGTTTGCTGAGAGCCACGACGCACGGCAGTGGCAGAAAGGAAGTGATAGCGCACAACTCTGCACAACTCAACTCAAACACTTGCAAGGACTTGGGTCTAACGATGCCACGGTGTACACAAGATGCAGTGCGAGCCACGAGAAGATGCAGCGTCCTCTGCGCATTAATTTTGCAGTAAACTAGCTGTCCAAGCAGCTGCAAAAAAAAGCACGCGTGTAGGTAAGCGCGGGGTCCCACCTTGTGCGTCTTGCACAAGATCCTAAAAGAGTGGCGCGGTGGCCGCCACGCCTCGCGCCTCACTCCACCATGTAGAAGGGCGCGTGGTGCCTTGACGAGGCGGGCGTCCCTTCCGCTGGCAGAGCACCGCCCGCCGACGCCGTCACGCTGGCCTTGGGCCCTCCCCTCCGCATGCTTGCCTCACCACCGTACATGAGCATGCCGGGGCCACGCAGCACGCCCTCGGGCATGGGGTAGCTGGACGCCATCAGGCTTGGGGAGCGGTCCAAGGTGGAGATGAGGCACGCGTGCCTGTCGACGCTGTGCGCCGTGAGCAGCTGCTCAGTCGCGCTTGCGCTTGGCAGCATCGAGGGGCTCACGGTGTTGCTGCCCACGGTATGCCAGGCGCTGCTGCGCAGGTGGGTGCTGCTGCCCTGCGACGTCATCATGCCGCCTGTGGCCATCAGGCAGGCATGGCTGCCGACAGTCGGGCTGTCAAACGACGCGCGGAGGCCTGGCACGCGCCTGCGAGGCATGGTGATGCTCCCGCCCGAGCCAGCAGGCACGCACACGCCGCGCCAGCGGGGGCTGTTCATCACGCCCTGCAGCTGTTGCGGTAGCGGCGGCGACATTGGGCTGGGCAGGAACGGAGGGCACGACCGCTCGCTGAGCACGTTTGCGGTGCCCTGAGAGGAGGATGGGGAGAGGTCCGTCGGGCCGTTGTACCTGGCCAGGTGCGGGTGGCCTTGGAAGCTGCTGGTGTTGGATTGGCTCATGTGGTTGAGGCCCGGAGCGACCCAGCTGGCCTGGCGTGCGGCCAGGGACACGTTGGGCGCGCACTTGTCGGTCGGCACTCGGCTCTCCTGCAGCCGCCTCAGCACTGTAGTGGTCACGCTGTCGACGAGGTCGCGCTCTGGCCAGGCCAAGTCGACCGTCGCCATGAAGCGGTTCGGGGCGGCGGATGTGCGTGCGATGTCAGCGCCGCAGCCGTCGCTGTCGTCGCGTATGGTGCTGGGCACAGCTGCGGATGCGGCAGGGACCTGGCAGTTGTTGCCGCAGCTGCGCGCGACGTTCTCTGGCGCTGCGAAGCGCGGCGACGGTGCGGGGCCGCCCTCGCTCCTCCCGGCTTGATAGAGGGCCTCGAGGCGCGCGGCCTCGCCGTCGGGGCTGTCGAGGAGCAGGTGCGGGAAAAGGGCGGCGGCGCCGCCGCAGCCACTGATGTCCGACGCGGGCGCGGACTCGACGACTGCCATGACTCCACGGCGGGTGGATGGCGCTGGTTGCTCAAGCAGGTCGGCTTGAGCGGCTGTGCTCGCTGCCGAGTGCATGGTCGGCACGTAGCTGACAGAGGACGCGCCGGAATCGGACGCCCTCTCCGCCAGCTCACGGACAGCTTCACCCAGGGACGCGCGGGCGTCCTGGCGACCCGACGCTTCCAGCAGCGCGGGCAGCGCCACGCCGTCTGACGAAGGCCGAGCATGCTGTTGCTCCGCAGGGCGCGGTGGGGATGCGCCCTGCCGCACGCCGGCTGCGGTGGCCAGGCCCAGGCCAGTTGCGAGGTCACGCACGTCCTCCGACAGGCACATTTTGCTCGTCGTCGCTGCCCCTGCCGCAGTGTTGCCGCGGGTGGAAGGGCCCAGCGGCAGCAGGGAGGATGCCGAGACCTCCGGCGTCCCGGGCACCAACACGCTGCCGTCACGCCCAACCGGCAGCAGCATGTGGCCATGGGACGAAGCTGTCGGCCAGTCGTTGGTGCTGTCGCTGGTGCTGAGCAGCTCGTCCTCCTTCATTGGCGTAAGCTCCGAAAGCAGCGGCGTCGCCACCCCGCCGTGCGTGCCCATCGGGAACATCGCGCGCTGCGCCGCGACAGAGTGCTCCGCCGCGTGGCGATCCAGATCCAGCCCCTCGCTGGCCCGACGATGCTGGTGCTGCTGCTGCTTCTGTTCCTCCGTCTTGGCTGCTGGCGACGCGGTCGTCTTGTGCAGCTCAGGAGGAGCGTGGGCAGCAGGCGCGGCAGGTGGCGCGGCTGGGGCGGGAGATGCGGGGATAGCGGCCGGGACTGGTGCAGCTGACGCCAAGAGATGCCTTGCCGCCTCCAGTCCCATGGGCAGGACTGGCATGAGCCACGTCTGCATCACGCCCTTGCCTGCAGGTGGTGCAGCGTAGGAGGCCAGCGTGCGCAAGGTGTTGCAGGCTGGTTGCAAGCGTCCGACACTCCCGGTGCCAAGGGCTGGCAAGGCACTGCCACTCACACACGAGCGTGTGTGTGTCGAGCACTACATCTGGTGGATCCATTTACGGCAAACAGATGGTATGTAGGCACGGGCACAAGGAAGAAGCGCACCTTTGACGGGGATGCCCCCCGTGGCGTGCCACTCGAGCTGGTTGCACAGCTGGTAGGCGCTGCCCGAGGCGTGGATGCACCCAGGCACGCCGTTGCTCTCCATTCTCGATGCAGTGTTGACGGTGTCCCCGAAGAGGCAGAAGCGGGGCATGCGCTGGCCCACCACGCCAGAGCTGCAGGGCCCGCTGTGGAGACCGACGCGCACCTGCGCACCGGCACACAACACACGCACTGTGGTATTTGCTTTGCCAGACATGGTTGTACCAGATGTAAAGCTCAGCACACACAATTGCACACCATGTCGAGATTGCACACCATATCGAGCCTGGGTGTGCATCGCGGGGCAAACGGGCATTGCAAGTCCCAGACCCAGTGCTGCGCACACTGTACTGCGGAGGTGTGGGGCGGAGCCGGCGAGTCAACCTGTGCGGCCCACAACTACTGTATGCAATGCGCACCTGGACAGCCTGACCCAGCGGCGTGAGGATGGACTGCGAGCTCCACAGCATGGCCCGCGCAAAGTTCACCATCTTGGTGGCGTGCTCGGGGTCCTGGCCACCCAGCCGCACCTCACCAGAGGCGTCCTTGCAGAATAGGCCGGTCGCGGCCATGTCTGCGCGCATGGGCAGAGACGCAGCCAGCAGGGCAGAACCCAAGACTTTTGCTTCAGCACAGCTGTGTTGCGAGCTGTAGTCGTGCGGCAAGCATTGATGCGTGAGGACGGCTACACAGGCGGGCGAGCCGCCCACTGCTCACATGCGTCTCCGACCGTCTCGACCTTGTACACGCCAAACGACTCCAGCAGCGTGTCCCAGACCGAGTAGAGGCGGTTGAGGAAGAGCATGACTTGCGACGGGTGGACTTGCTCGCTCATGGACGTGAAGCCACGAATATCGGCAAACCTGTGGGCACAGGATGAGTGGCGATACGCAGGAGCGTGCCTCAGCACACGCCTCTTTGTGGTGGCATGCCCCAGGCACAAGCTGCAAGCTGCTCTGAGCCTTTTTAGCGTGATGCATTGACGGGGAAAGTCCGCGACGACTCACAGCACGGTCACTTGGTCGTGGTACGTGGCCAGCCGCATGACGTCCTGCTGCGTCAGCCACACCCTGCAGGGGGCAGGCTCCAACCTGGCCGCCAGCCTGGCCGGTGCTGGTGCTGGTGGCGCCTGGCTCTCCTGCTGCTGCGGTGTGTCCGACACCTGCGGGCCCAGCAGCTGCTGCGTCCGGGACATGCGCGAGTTGCGCCTGCTGCTGCTGGGTCTGCCGCCCGCACCCAGCACCTGTCTGCTGGTGCCGCTGCTGGCGGCAGTGGGTCGAGGGTCACCAGGGCCGCCGGTGCTGCCGGATGCCACAGCCACGGCGGCTGCTTGCGTGTGCCCGGCACTGGACACGCTGCGCCACGCCCTGGCGTCGCTGGGCGGCGCAGCGGTCTGGGGGCTGCTCACGCCTCCTACGCCATCCGGCGTCTCGATGCAGCTGCTGCGGCGCGAGATGCGCAGGCTGCCGCGGCGGGTACGGCGGGGGCGGGGGCCGGGGGCGCAGCTGGACGCGTCGCTGGTGCGCGTGGGCAAGGTGCCGCTGGGGGCTGGGGCCGCCAGGATGGAGTGCAGCAGCGCCGAGAGGGAGGCGGGCGCTTGGGGCTGGCTGGGACGAGTTGAGGCGGAGCCGCGGCCGGCGCTGATGTCGAACCTCGACGGGCTGTGTTGCGCGTGCTGCTGCTCCGACGGGAGCGGCGACACGCCTTCATCGCCCAGGAGCAGCCCAGAGGGGGCCGTCGACAGCGAGGCGCCGTCGCTGGTGAGCACCGCATTGGCCAGGGCTTGGAAGCTGGGGGTTGATGACATGAGATGGCGGCGCGTGGGGTTGCCATGGGCGGGTGGGATGCCAGCGCCATCCTCCGAGGCTGTGAGCATGCTGAACGTGCTCTGGACGCGCGCTGCTGCCGCGGTCCGCTCAAAGGTGTCCAGGGACATGTTGGCCTTGGCCACGTTGTCGCACGAAGCGAAGAGCGCAGAAGCGGCGTCCGTGGCGCTGTCGTGGCTCCTTGGCGCGGCGCGCTGCACGGCCTGCGCCACCACCTCGCTCACGTTGCAGTGGCGGGAGACGTTGGACAGCCGGTGCGGGGCGCCCGCGAGCATGCTCACCGAAGGCGTGCGTCGACCGAAGGGTGTGCCTGCCGGCCCCAGCACGCCGGACGCTGGCGGCAGCGCGTCCGTCGAGAAGCGAACCTTGACGGTCCCCGCGGCGGCACCGCCGTCCGCGGCCAGACCCACGCCCCCCGTAGAGTCCCACGTCGACGGCAGCGGATGCGAGGGCTGCATTTGCGGCCCGGCGCTGGTCATCGGCGTGCCGGGCACGGCTGCCGCGTCGAACGAGGGCGCGGCGTGACCAGCAGCACCGCCGAGCGTCACGGAGGGGCTGCAAGGGTAGCCGGCGGCGCCGGGCGTGGGCGATCCTGACTCCTCGTGCGTGTGCTGGAGCAGGTGCACGAGCACCTGGCGAGGCAGGATCTCCTGCAGCAAGGCGCTCTGCTCGCCCTGCAGGTGCGCGACTTGCTGCTCGGCGTGCACCACGTCCGTCACCTCAACCTGCGCACCGTTGTTTGCACGGCACACGCGTTTAGCTGCTGGTCATCATCACCAGCCCTGGTGGGTAGGTGGATGGGACACAGATATGCCTGCCACCACAATCGCAGACGAGGGCGCAAGCAAGCCGCCTCCTTCCCCGTGTCCCCCACCTCAATGCCCCACCTCAGTGCTGACAAGCAGGCTCTCAGGCTGTCCCCACCTGTGTGTTGACGAGAGACTGTCCAAGCGTGCAGGGTCCCCCACCCGTTGACGAGACGCTGTTGAAGCGTGCAGGTCCCCCCCACCCACCTGTGTGATGACAAGCAGGCCCTGGTGCGTCCATGGGTCCCACAGCGGCGTCACGTGCAGCTGGTACCACAGCTCCTCGTCGGGCTGCAGGCCCATCCAGCTGCGCAGCAGTGAGCTGCGCACGCACACGCGGCCCTCGTACGCGCGCTGCCCTGGGCCGTGCACCAGGGCGTACAGCGCACCCAGCTGCTCCTGCACACAAGGCACGCCGCAAGCGCAGGAACACACACACGCCACAGCTGTTTGCCCAAAAGTTGCTGTACCAGTGTGCAGAGCCCAGCCAGAGCGGTGCGACCAATCGCTGGCACAGCCACACGCTGATGCATGCTGCCTTGGTTGATGCGGCCTGAAGCCTTGCTTGCAAGCTACACACACACGCCAGTTCGTAGTCCCAAAGGGCATCCCGCACCCCCCGTGCTCCCACGCACCTCCTGCCCTGCAAACAGCTCTGCCAGGTAGTTGCTCAGGCTGGTGGCGGGCAGCTGCTGCACTCTCCCGCCCGCCGTCGCGCCGCTGCCCCACGACGCACCCTCCCCTCCCATCTGCGGCGGCACTGCTGCAGGCGGCGTGGGCGTGTGTATGCCCAGGCAGGCGCAGCTCTCAGGGCTTTGCATGACGATGGCGCCCCGCTGGTCCACCACGGTGGTGAGCGTGGGACTGGTGACGGACACCAGGTGGCTGCGCATGAGGTCGGCCTGCTGGTCGCACGGGAGGGAGGGCTCTTTGCTCACGGGCTCGGCCCACAACAGCGCCGCACTGCACACACGGGTGTGGCAACAGCAAGTAATGCTAGCGCCGTGGGAATAGTGGAAAGTGGCCGGGCTGCGCCATTGTCAAGCACACCAGGAGGCTACACGATGCAGCAGTGATTGACCTTTCCACCCCAGGCAAGCTGTGAAGTGTTGGTGCTTGCCGGCGTGACGTGAGGCCACTACAAACGGCGGGAAAGCACGCACTTGGCGGGTGGCTGGCCGGGTGCGGTGGGCGCCAGGCGGCAAGGCCAGAGACTCAAGGCGTGCAGCGTGGCACCGCCGGGCGTGCCGTCCCGCTGCGCGCGCAGCACGTCCATCCACTGCGCGGCGCACGGCTCGCCCATCACCTGGTTGCGGCAGTAGCCCTCCACCTGCAGCAACGCGCCACGCCACACAACTTTTGCACGGTCGGCCTGCCTGGCAAAGGGCCTTGCAGCAATTCAGGTAAGGGTTCGCCCAGGCACAAGAGGCGCTTGTATGGTGCTCCATGCCACGTGCCAAACACTGGCACCGGCCGATGCTGTGTGTGTGTGTGTGTGTAGCGTGCACAGGGGGCGGCCAGCCTCGTGCTGCGTGGGCAGCCAAGCCCCAAGCGCACCATGCGTGCCATGGCGGGCCCGTTGAGCAGGACCTCGTCCACGTGCTGCTCAGCCTCCTCCTCGTCCTCCAGGCCCAGTGCAGCGCGCAGCGTGGGGCTCACCCACACACACGAGGCCTGCGTGCACAAACGCGCACACAAGTGCCTCCCTCACCTGCACTCGCCTCCTTATCAGTGACCTCAATCCCTTGAGAGGATACCCAAACACTCGCCTCGATTTCAGTGATGCCGCACAGCCCGTGCTGCATGCTGTGCCGTTGCGCCGATGCGGCCGCCGGTGCCCCCGCGCCAGCAGCCTCCGCCCTTCCCTGTGGCTGCATAGCCTGCAAATAGCTCCGCAGCAGGGACTGCTGCTTACTCAGCTGCACCCCCTGGCTCTTGTCCTCCTCATCCTCGTCCGCCTCCTCGTCCTTTCCGGCATCGCTTCCCTCCGCGCCCTGATGGTGGCCGTGCAGGTCGCTGCCCACAACATCGTCGCCCTCCGCCAGGGACTCAAAGAGCAGGAGCGCCGTGGGTGTGTGCAGGGCAATGCTCTCGAGGCTGGCCAGGCTGATGAGCGGCGGTTGGCCGAGCGCGGAGTGGGACGCGTCGGTGGCGCACAGGCGAAGCAGGGCCCGGGGGTTGTTGCGCTCGCTGTGCGATGGCCGGCCCGTGGCAGCTGCTGGGGCGAGGCTGCTAGGGGTGGCGCGCCCGCTTGTGGGTGGTGCGGGTGCTGCCGAGGGTGGCGTGAGGGGCGATTTGCTTGGAGATTTGTTGTAGTACGCGCCGGGGCGGGCGGCGGCGTCAGCGCTGTGGCCTGGCTGCAGCAGCGCGGCGATGCTGGGTCCAACGGGACTGCTGTGCACGTCCAGGTGCGGCGCTGGAGACTGTGGGCCATTGCAGCTGTAGAGGAATGACCACTCGTCGGACTGCTGACCTGGCTGCCGTGCTTGCCGTGCAGCCTCTGGAGAGGTGGTCTGCGGCGCGCCGGCCAGGCTCGCGCCCACTGACGCTCCCACCTGGCACCTGCGCGGCGGTTCAGAGCTCGCGTTCAGAGCTCGCAGGCCAGCGGGCATCCGAGAAGGCAATGTCTGGGTGGGCCCCCCCCCACACGCACCTTAGCCGCTCGTTCTCCGAGCGGAGGCGCTGCACCTCGGCCTGCAGCCTGCGCACGCTGCTCGGCGCCGAGGGCTCCTCTCCCCCCCTTGGCGCGGAGAAGCACCCCGTCAAGGCAGCGAGAGCAGAGGGCCTGCGGGACCGCCGCTGCGGCTGCGGCTTCTCATTACCGCTGCTGCTGATCTCTTCCACCTGCATCGCAACGTCCCCGGCCAGCGGCTGTGGTTCTCTTGGCTGCCGTCAAAAAGTCGTCATGTCCGGCTGCACGGCCTCCGTAGTTTGACCGCGCGGCTCGTCGTAAGAATCGCTGTTTACCACGCGGGGTGGGCGTGTGTGTTTGTTTTTCTCTGCGCGTCCTTGTGACGAGAGGGGCACGACGATTTGGTCTCGGAGGTGCCCCTCAACCATCGCCTGCTCCCCAGAGCGACAAGCCGGAACAAGACGACCCACGCACTCGGCGTGCTTGCACACAGTTGCCATGCGCTTGCAGACGTTGGTTGTCGCGCCGCCCCGTTGTGCCCATAATCGCCCACCCACCATCATATCACGCAATGCTCCCCAGCACCAGCTCCACCAGCTCGTCCAGCGCCCACTCCACCAGCTTCTGACGGCACTCGTGGATCTCCGCCTCTGTGGCCACCAAATCGGACTCGGTCGCCACGCGCCCACCCACCTGTACACGCGCGAGAGGCCGCAAGCGACGTCCGCAAGCGACGCACGTACAGCAGCAGCACACGCCTCGCCCCCTGGCACCCGTGCTCCCATGATGCAAGCGGTCTCTACATCGCGAGCCCTGCCCGGCTATGGAAGCACACGCACCGGCCGGGTGAGGCACACGACCAGCGTGCCCGCCGCCGCCAGCTGCGCCCTCCTCGCCGCCCCCTGCAGCCCGCTGCCCAGCGCGTGCACCAGCGACGACAGCCCGCCGGCGCTTGTGCACTTGCGCCCAAAGCCCAGCCGCGTCAGCCGCGGCAGCAGCGCAAACATGTGGTGCAGCCCGCCCGACGTGATGGTGCACGTGGTGCACGTCAAGGCCGTCACACGCTGGCCAAGAGCTGTCGCAAGCGCAGACACCTCCTGCTGTCCCACCCGCAGCCCCACCAGCTTGATATGGTTCACCGCCTGACCCAACATGGGCCCCGGTGCTCCCCTCTCTGGCCCCCACCCTTCCCCTGACAATCCCAACGCCCCTCCCCGCTCCCCTCTCTCCCCTCCCTTGGCACCCTGCTGCTGCTGCTGCTGCTGCCGTTCACACCGCTGCCAGTGCTCCTCCAGCAGGTCCAGCGCCAGCAGCGCCGGCCAGGCGTCCACCAGTGGCGGCGCGCCCCAGGCCGAGGCGCCGCACAGCTCCAGTTTGCCGGCGGTGAAGGTGAGCGTGGAGCAGTGGTGGACGCAGTTGGCCAGCGCGTGGCGCACTGCCTGCGCGACCGACTCCATGTCGCCCTGGGCGGCGGCAGGGTGGCCACCAAGGTCTAGCTCTCCCAGGTGGAAGGGTGCCTGCGGGACGGAGCAGGGCATGGCATGGCAGGGGAGGGCACATCACCAGCACACTTCCAGTTGGAAGGGTGCCTGTCGGATAAGGCACGGCATAGCAGGACAGGGCAGGGCAGGGCAGAGGAGGGCATGGAACGGCACATCACCAGCACCTGAGCAGGGGCTAGCTAGCTCCAGCCCGGCAACAGGCAGCAAAGCAAAGCGAAAGCACGTGAGGCATTAATAGGCGAGCTCCTGTGACCGTCACTTTGTGTGTTGCTTAGCTTTACGTCTGGTACAGCCATGTCTGGCAAGCAGATACCAGTGTGCGGGGCCTGCTCACCGAGAGGCTGTGCAGCGGTAGCGATGCGAGCGCCGTGAGGGACGGGCAGAAGACGCCCAGGCTCAGGTGCTGCCAGCTGCACGACTGGCCCACCAGGCTGGACTGACCCTCCTGCAGCAGCAGGATGGTCAGTCCGCAACTCGCCGTACTCAGCAGAGGCACCATGCACGTCTCCCGTCTGCCCAACCCATGGCCTCCACCCACCACCCACCACCCATAGCCCAACCTGCGCCCTTCACACTTGCGTGGCCCCTCTCTGGTACGCCCATCGAGCGCCACATGGTAGCCGCATAGTGAAGCACTGTCCCAGTAGGTGTGCAGCATCTACTGTCCCGTCCCTGTGCACCCCACCAAGCAAGCAACAGCCCCACCAACCGCACGTACCGCGTCCGCAGCCGGCTCCAGGCTGCGTGCGCACAGCGACGTCAGCGTCCTCAGCGCCAGCAGCTCCCGCACGCCGCTGATGCACACATTCCGATCCAGGCTCAGGCGTGCCAGCACGGGGCAGCTGGCCCCCAGCAGCACCGCCGTCGGCCCGTCAAGCTCCTGCTGCGGCGACAGGCCCCACGCTTTGAGCGACGTGAGATGCGACAGGTGCGACAGCTGCTCGGTGAGCTGCGATATGTCCAGAGGGTGGGGGCTGCGCGGGTGCAGGTGCAGCGCCAGGTGCTCCAGCTTGTGCATGCTGGCTATGCCGGGCACCAGCAGGTGCATGGGTTGCGCTGGCTCGCGCGCCGGCACCGTGGCGACCACGGCGGCAAATTGTGCAAACGGTGAGGGGGCGGCTGCGGGTGTTGCGGGGAGCGGGCCGGCGGGAGGGGGCGCGGGGAGAGGCGCTCGTGAGGGCTTGTCAGGGGTGCTGCATGCGGCTGGGAGGAGGACGCGGTCGAGTGAGAAGGAGGTGAGGGCGGTGAGCGCTGCCAGGCTGGCGGTGGCGTCCAGGTCCACGAGGGTGGCGTGGAGCAGCGTGAGGGCGCGGAGGGAGGGGAGGCGGGCCAGGGGGGTGAAGAAGGCGCCGCTGACGTCAGCGTGGGAGAGCTCGAGGGAGGTGAGGTTGAGGCAGAGGCGGGAGGTGCAGGTGGGCACGTCGGGGCCCCAAAGGTGGAAGCCCTGCACAGGTGCGTGGCGTGGGGTGCACGCGAGAGGTGGGCAAGGCAGCAGACCATGCAAACGGCAAAGCTCTCGTAGAGAGTACAGAGAGTGAGGCCATCAAAGCTTGATGTGTTCGGAGCTGCATGAGACAGAAGCGCAAGGTGGGGACCAGAGCTGTGCGCGCCTGAAACAGCGCCCCTGCCACACCCTCATACCTGCAGATGCAGGGTGGTCACGCTGTGCAGCACGGCTCCCTCCTCTTCCTGCTGCGCCGCGCCTGGCGAGTCGGGCTGATGATCATCACCCTCCCCTGACTCCACACCATTCTGCTGCGGCTGCTGCTGCTCCTGTGCCTCCTCTTCCTCCTCCGCCTGCTCCTCCTTCGGGGCGTCATCGCTGTCCTCAACAACAGCGCCATTGGCACCATCTGCCGTTGCTGCAGGTGCGAGTCGTGCCGCCAGCTGCCGCAGCATGGTCTGCACCGTTTCCAGGCACGTGGGCCTGCCCTCCCCCGATGGGCACTTTGGCGTGGCGAGCTGCAGCGTGTAGAGCTTGCGGCGCAGGTGCAGGGTCCGCATGCTGCACGCCAGCGGGTACGCAGTGCGCACAGCGTGAGCAGCAGTGCAAGGCGGTCAATGTATGAGTGGCCCTGGGACTCATGGGCACGAACAGTTGTGCTGCTGCTGCGGCCATGCCCAGGCAGCAATCAGGAGACGCACCTCAGTTGAGCGCCACAGACGCGTGTGAGCGCCGTGTTCGGCATCTTCTCAAAACCAGCCCGCACGTCGATGTCTGGTGGCACCAGCACCTGCACCAGCCGGCGTGGCGCATTATGGCGTCCGAGCTCGGGACCGAGCACAAAGGGGCAGGAGCGGAGGGCCACTCTGCTGGGCTCCTGCACGCACCTTTGTGCTGATGATGTGCTTGGCCCATACTTTGCTGACGGACTTGCTGGTTCTGCGGAGCAGGTCCTCCCTGGCGGCGCGCTCCTCATCGAGTGCGGCCCAGACGAGTGCGCCGGCGCTGGAAGGCAAGCCGAGCAGCAGGCCAGGGCAGGGCACCGCCTCCTCCTCCTCCTCCTGCCCTTCAATCTCCTGCACGGGCTCCATCTCCTGTGCTGGTTGGGCGTGGGGTGGCGCCGTGGGGCAGCGGCACTCAAACCGGGTGGGGAGGCTGTGGCTAGCAGGGAGAGAACACAGCTCTATCACAGCAACGCTCCTCCTCCTCCCCCTCTCTCCTCCACCAGAGCCCCCGCAAGCCCCACATTTCGACTTCGAACTCCCGAACGAAGCACGAAGAGCTTCGGCAAGCACGACAGAGGAAATGGAGCAGGATGACGTGGAGATGGACGCGCCCGCGATGCCTTCGAGCTCGCTGCAGCGCCAGGACCCACCTGTCGGCGAGGAGAGGGAGCACGGCAGCAAGCAGGGAGCAGCAGGATCGGCGCAGGGGATGAACCTGGGTGTCGCTAGCGATGCCGGGATGGAGGACCTAGAGGACGCTGACGTGCCCGATGCGCAGCCGACCGCCGCACCCGACCTCTCAGACGACGGCTCGCCTGCGCTGCACCAGCACGCACGGGCCGGCAGGCTGCGCAGGCTGGACCACCAGGTGCAGAAGCAGCAGGCCGGCGGGCGTGACAGCAAGGTGCCGCACAGCAGGCACAGCGCACACGCTTCGGAGTCCGAGGGCGACGACAGCGCAGGGGAGCGGGACCAGCAAGATGGCAAGGCAAGGGAAGGAGGGGTTGGTGTGGCTTCTGGCTCTGCCTCACCAGGCGGGGGTGGGGAAGGGAAGGGGCAGGCTGGTGGCGAGGAGGACGGAGGAGAGGGGGAGGAGGACGCAGAGGAGGGCCTGTGGGACGAGGAGGATGAGTACGCCAAGGGCCTAGGTGCGTGTAGTTGACGAGTTGCTGTGTAGGTGCCGACAGTGCTGTCGGTAATGCCACACAGTGTGCGGAAGCTGCGTGCCCTGGCTGCCACGTTGCTACGTGCAGAGGGTGGGGGCAGTGGTGACGAGAGGGATGCAGCGGGCAGTGAGCAGTCGGACGATGGCGAATCTGGAGCGGGCAGCGGAGCTGGGGCGGGGGAGGAGGGAGAGGCATCAGCTCAGCAT
>QAXK01001476.1:0-31561 GCA_004335735.1 Chlorella sp. KRBP
GCATGCAGGCAGCAAGTGTTTCACGACATCCCAGTAGAAGGCGCCAGCACCATCACAGCAGGCACATGGTGTGATGGTGCTGGCGCCTTCTACTGGGATGTCGTGAAACACTTGCTGCCTGCATGCCCTTGCCTTGGCTCGTCGCTCACCAAGCCAAGACAAGATATATTTGCCGCTGCCGTGTGGGGTCACCTGCCTGTGTCTTGCTGACACCACTCATGCATGACCCTGCTGCAGAACGTGGTGTTGTATGCGGGCAGCGCTGCAGACAGGCAGACCATCCGTGAGACTGAGTTCTACTACCCAAAGCACCAGGTGAGCGCAGCTCGCCACTCAACCAAGCCCCAGAGCAGTGTGCAGCTCTTGTGCCAGCAAGCTGTGAAGTTGCTCAAGTCACACTGCTTGACCAACTGCTTGAACACTGCAGCGCATTAGCCAGTACTTGTGCTGCGCATGCCAGCACAGCCTGCTTCAACCACCACAGTGAGCTGACATGCCTGGCTGCCTGTGGTGCTGCAGAACTTCGGACCTCGCTTCCACGTCCTGCTGGCCAGCTACGAGACTGTGCTCAAGGACAAGAGTGAGCTCAGGAAGCTCAAGTTTGAGGTGAGCATGTCTGCAGGAGCAAGCAGGGGCAGGGGTTCTACCTACGCGACTGTTTGTCACAATCACACAATCACACAATGAACAGGTAGCCTGCTGTGCTGTTGCACAATGCACCAGTGACGAGCACCATGAAAGCAGTGCCATGGTGCTCCAAGCATCTACACAGGGGAACAGCTCAACATGGCTCACTTCTGGTTGCCTGTCACCTGTCCTGCCAGGCGCTGATTGTTGATGAGGCCCACCGGCTGAAGAACCAGAAGAGTGCCACCCGGCTGGCGCTGCAGGAGATGTCTGTCAAGTGGCTGCTCATGCTGAGCGGCACCCCCGTGCAGAACAACATGAAGGAGCTGCAGGTCAGTGGCACTGCTGGGTGTGTGCATGCTGCATCCATGTAGGGCAGTGGGCGATTGTGAGGAGCTGATCGCGCTTGTGTGCTGCAGCTTGCAACCAGGACTTGGTCGCTGGTCTGCGCTGGAGTATGCATGCATGCCTGAGCCCGTTACATCACTCTGGCTTGGTTGGTTTGTTGGTGTGAGCTGTGCCTGTCGTGTTGTCACCAGGGCCTGATGAGCCTGCTGGATGAGGAGGCGTATGGAGACGGGGATGACTTCCTGGACAGGTTTGGCAGCGACACACCCTCACTGGAGCAGATCCGCGACCTGCAGGTAGCCACCCAGCACCCAGCAGCAACCTTGCAGGAAACCTCGCTGGCCCACCTGATGCTGTGCCGTGCATGCCCTGTGCGCGGCCTGACAGTCAGTTTCTGTCACGCCCACCATGCTGACGGTTGGTTGACTAGGTGGTGTGCTGCAGCCCTACGCTCTGCTGACGCCTTCTGTTTCTGTGTTGCACACTTCCCACTTGTGCCTGGTGTGCCTGTCAGGCTGCGCTGGCGCCAGTGCTGCTGCGCAGGATGAAGGAGGATGTGGAGGACCTGCCTGAGAAGGAGGAGGTGGTCATCTGGGTGGAGCTCACAGCAGAGCAGCGCAGGTACGGCCAGCCAGCGGGCACCACAGTCATGGGCTGCCAGCTGTCTTGCTGCAGGACTGCTTGACTGGCAGCTGGCCTGACTTGCTCATATGGCTCAGCTCAGCCTTTTGATCGGCAACATGCCCCAGCACCAGTTTGTGCAGTGCTGCACAAGCTATCCTCAGCACACGCGCAGTTGGTCTTCAGCTGTGCCGACCTGGGGCTTCGTGTGACCGTGTGCTTGCAGGTACTACCGTGCACTGTACAGCCAGCAGATTGGGGCGCTGCTGGCTGGTGTGTCGAGCAAGAACCTGCCGGGCATGCGCAACCTGGCCATGGAGCTGCGCAAGCTGTGCTGCCACCCAGTGAGTGACTCATCACCAAGGGAGTGACTCATCATGACATCAGCGACTGCCACAAACAGTCACTACCCAGTTGGTTCAGCAAGGGAGCTGTGACAGTGTTTCTGACAGCATCTGAGGGCAGCAGTCCTGATGTAATGCTGATGCTATGCAACTTGTGTGCTGAGTTGTCCAACCCTCTGTGCTGCCCTACAGTTCCTGTGCAATGGGCTGGAGGATGACATGACTCTGCAGTGGGAAGCAGCACACAGTGCGGCAGCCGACAGGACACAGAGGCAGCGCGAGATCGAGAAATACATACGCGCCAGTGGCAAGATGCTGCTGCTGCACAAGCTGCTGCCCAAGCTGAGGGCTGAGGGCCGACAGGTCAGTCACCATGAGCTCGTAACACATGAAGCGTATGGCTTGTCAGTGGGTGCTGAGGACTAGGTTGGCGTGATGATGCTGCCACTGCCGCGGGTGGTGCCTTGCGGTTTGCATCAATCAGAACAACCCCTCAACCCCTGCTGCTGCATGTTATGTGTGTGCAGGTGCTGATCTTCTCCCAGTTCAAGATGATGCTGGATGTCCTGGAGGACTACCTCACAGCCTCTGAATACCCCTTTGAGCGCATCGATGGAGACACCAAGCACGGAGACAGGCAGGCCGCCATCGACCGCTTCATGAACAAGGACAGGCAGCGCAGCAAGACCCCTGCGTCACGGCCCACCACACCCAGCCCAGAGGGAGCCACAGGAGCTGACGAGGCTGGCGCACGTGATGCAACAGCAGCCAATGGCTCAGAGCAGCAGCTGTCCGGCGGCAGCGGGGGGCCCAATCCAGCAGCAGCAGCAGGAGAGGTTGGCAGCAGTGGCGACCCAGACGGGCCGTTTGTGTTCCTGCTGTCGACCCGTGCTGGGGGCCAGGGCATCACGCTCACGTCTGCCGACACCGTCATCATCTACGACAGCGACTGGAACCCCCAGAACGACCTGCAGGCCATGGCGCGCTGCCACCGCATCGGCCAGGAGAAGGAGGTGACTGTGTACCGCCTTGTCAGCAAGAACACCTACGAGCAGCAGCTGTTTGAGTGCTCCTCACGCAAGATGGGCCTGGATGAAGCCATCCTGGGCTTTGCAGGGTCAGGTGGGTGCAGCAGTGCCTACCAGCAGGGCCAAAGCAGAGCGGAGCAGCTTGCAGTCGTAGCCAATCCATATGCTTTCACATGCTGGCACACCAGCAAGGTCTGCAGGGGCTCTACTGTTTGCAAAGTCCAGGGTGTGGGTGTGGGTGTAGGTGCCACGCTGACAGTGACTGTGCTGCTGCTCTGTCTTGTGTCCAGGCGACAACCCAGAGAATGACGCTGCCCGCATCGAGCAGCTGCTGCGGCTGGGTGCGCATGCCATCATGCAGGGCGGTGGTGAGGGTGGTGCTGGCAGTGGTGGTGGTGTTGGCGAGGCTGCAGGCGAGGACAAGGGCTTTGCTGCAGAGGACATTGAGCAGGTGGGGCCTCGGGGTGCAAGGGACCCAATTTGGTGGCGGCACCAAACCCAGCAACAGCCTGGCACGGACACTACAACTGGTGCCTATCAGCACCACAAGTCCACACCTGTACACACTTTGCTGGGTTGGGTTGGTGAATGTGCTGCCAGGCTGCCTGTTAGCTGAGTCAGGGAATATTTGCACTACTGCTGCGGACTCTTCTGCACTAGTGCTGAGTGTCTGTGTGCTTGGCGATGCTCCTGTGTTGGCTGCCAGGCTGCCTGTTAGCTGAGTCAGGGAATATTTGCACTACTGCTGCGTACTCTTCTGCACTAGTGCTGAGTGTCTGTGTGCTTGGGGATGCTCCTGTGTTGGCTGCAGATCCTGCTGGGCCGCTCTGAGAAGCGTCAGCTGGGTTGCCGCAAGGGCAACACCTTCTCCATCGCCCACTTTGGTGATGGTGGTGGTGAGCTGGAGCCTGAGCAGGAGGCAGAGCCTGAGGGGCCACTCAAGGACGCCAAGGCCTTCTGGAGTGAGCTGCTGCCTGAGGCTGCAGCAGAGCATGCGGCACGCGCCAACCACACCAAACAGCCTGAGGTGAGGAGATGTACATTACAAACAGTAGCACGTGGCCTTGAATGATACGTGAGTGGTTGGCACCAGTGTTGCACCATGTGGCGGTTAGTCCTGCCAGCACAACTTGTGCACTGCTGCCCGTATCTGTGACCTCTTGACCACTACCTTCAACCTGCAGCCACCAACATGTTCATCAGGCTGAGGCTGTGTCTGCTGCCCTGGCGTTGCTGCCCCACAACTTACCGTGTCCTGCAGGTGCTAGGCCCCAGGCGGCGCAAGCAGGTGGACTACTGTGAGGCCAACCTGGGCAACCGCTCAGCCTCCAGCTCATCCTACCACACAGGCAACGAGGAGGATGCGGAGGAGGGTGATGAGGTCAGCAGGGCCAAGGGGCTCAAGCGCGCTGCAGAGGGTGATGCACAGCATGGCGCCAAGAAGGCCAAGAAGAAGGTGGGCGGGACCAGCTGGCTGTGTCAGCTGTGCTGTCGGCTGGCGTGATGCTGATTACTACCTTTGAAGCTTGTTGAGATGGATTGAGGCGACGTCTGGAGCTTGTGAGCGGCCCTGCACACCACTGGCTGTGTCAACTGCGCTGTCAGCTGGCGTATCCTGCCTTTGTCACCTTGGGCTGACCCCTTTCCTGCTGCTCCTCCCTGCAGGCTGACGAGGGCGTCATGGACCCACAGCTGGGCCGTGTGGTCCAGCCCTGGAAGGCCGCCCATGTGGACATCGTGCGAGATGCGCTGCTGCGCTACGGTGCAGACTGCATGGACAAGGTGCTGGCACTGGTGAGTGGCAGGGGTCCAGGGGCTGTGGGGCTGCTGCTCAGTGCACAAGTTGCGCTGTATCTTGACTCTGCGGTAGGGGTGTCAAGTGGCATGCCGTGCCATGCTCGCAATGCTGTGGCAGTTGTGCCTCACATTTGCTTTTGCTGTATCGCAAACCCCTGTACTGACATTCTGCATGGCTGCTGCGGCTGTACCTCTCTGGTGTCTGCAGTGCCATGCCTACCCTGCCCTGTCCAACCGCCAGGCAGATGAGATCCGCCAGCTGGTGGATGCCATAGTTGTAGTCCTGGCAGAGATGGCCCACGTGGCACCCAAGCTGCATCAGGAGGAACAGGCCGCAAAGGAGGCACAGGCTGCAGCAGCTGCAGCAGGCGACGTGGCAGCAGCAGTAGCGTACGCCAAGTCACATGGCAACCTCAGTGTCGGCTATGTGAATGGCTTGCGTGATGCCTTGGTCAAGGCAGGGTTGGAGAGCAAGCTACCACCCGCGTGCAGCAAGGTGAGCAGAGCGCGTCCAGGCCGGAATGACTCAGCTGGGCTACTGTCAAGTGGGCCCCGTGTGCTGTTGAAAACCGTGGTGCCTGTGTGCTCCTATGTCCCTGACACATGCCTGGCAGCATGCCACACAGCTGCTCACCAAACAAGCACATTGTGTCTGTTGTCCTGTTGTGCACGCAGGCGCTGCTGACATTGGACGTCATGCGCAAGATGGGCCGTGCGCCTGCAGCGATGCAGCAGCAGTTGGCTGACCACCACCAGGTGCATGAGAGGATGGTGGCTGCAGGGCTGGCCAGGGCCTCCAGCAGCAGCAGCAAGGCAGCAGCAGCAGGCGGCGGCAGCTCACAGCAGCAGGAGGGTGCAGCCTCCACCCCAGCCAAGTCACCAGCCGCAGCGGCTGCTGGTGGTGCTGGCGATGCCAGCAAGCGTGTATGGGTGGCGCCTCGAGTGCTGCTCAGGGGCTCCAAGGGCATGCCCATGTGGTGGAAGCGCGAGCATGACGATCTGCTGTTGCAGGGCACGTATGCGTACGGGTTCCTAGCAGGGTCCAAGCTGAACAGCATTGTGGAGGACATCATGGCTGACCCCAAGTTGGGTTTCAGCGCCAAGCTGGGCGTGGACCCTAAGGCAGTGCTGCATGAGGAGGCGGCCCGCTTGGCACCGCCACCCACCTACACTGTGCGCATGGTGTCCCTGACAGCAGCAGACGGCAGTGTGACGATGGTGCCCCAGCAGGTGAAGCAGCAGGCGCCAGCACCCCCGATCGACCCTGTGAAGCTGGCAACAGCACAGCGTGAGAAGCTGCGGCTGGAGCAGGCGCACCCAGGCATAGACCTGTACAGCAACAGCGAGTGGCGCAAGCTGGTGGGGGCCCTTGCTCAGCGCCTCAAGCGCGTGAGGGGAGCACTGCTGGACCCCACGTACAAGGAGCCAGAGACGCCCAGCAAGCAGCTGCCTGTGATTCACCCCAAGCCTGTGCAGCCAGCAAACGCAGCAGCTGCTGGCACCAGCCAGGGCAGTGCCCAGCAGCGCCTGCAGCTGACACCAGCAGGCGATGGCAGCTTGACCTACAAAGGCAAGAAGGTGATAGGGGGTGGTCTGAATGCACCAGCAGCGGCATTGCCAGCAGCAGCAGCACGACCAGCACCACCGGCAGCAGCAGCAGCAGCAGGCGCACAGCGCACCCCACCCAGCTCTGGCGGGGTCGCCAGGCCAGTGCTCAGCCCTGCAGAGCTGGCCCACCAGGAGCGGCTGCTCCGGCAGCAGAGCGCTGCTCTCTTGGCCAATGTGCGTGGTGCGGTGGCAGTAGTGGCTGCTGCATCAGCTGCACAGGAGTACCAGGACAGGAAACGGCAGGCAGAGCAGCAGCTGAATAGTGCTGCCAAGAGGGCAAACGGCGGCACTGGCTCAAGCCCTGCTGCAGGGCAGCAGCAGCAGCAGCAACAGCAGGCAGCATACGCCAATATGGCTGAAGCTTTCAGGCAAATGAACCAGCAGACAGCTGCCTTGCAGCAGCAGCGGCAGCAGCAACAGGCAGCAATGGCTGAAGCTGCCAGGCAAGCGAGAATGCAGCAGCAGAGGGATTTGCTGCAGCGGCAGCAGCTGGCCATGCAGGCGCAACAGAAGCAGAAGCAGCGCGAGGTTGTGGATCTACTATCTGATGACTCATCAGATGACATGCCTGCTGCACCACCATCAGCACGCACCAAAGAATCAGCGGCCACACCTGCGTCAGCTGGGGCAGCAGTAGCAGCAGCACCTCCTTCCAGTGGCCTGATGGTTTGGCGCGTGCCAGTTGGCGCTGACCTGTCACAGGAGCAGTCTGTGGACGAGCCCTCGGCACCAGAGGGTGCACATGCAGGTGACACACCAGCACTAGGTGCCACCAGCAGCGGTGGCAAGCAGCACATGCACCAGTTGCTGGGCAATGGCCAAAGCCAGCCAGCTGCTGGCGCGTCATCTGCTGCAGACCACCCCGTGTATGGCACGCCTGCGGGCGCTGCAGCAGCAGCACAAGGCCCCAGCACCAAGCGCAAGCAGGGCAAGGACGACCCCAAGCAGCGCAAGCTGACAGGGTTCTTTGCAGTGGCAAAGTGACTGCATGTTCTCAACCAACCAATCAATGTTCAAGTTTAGTGGTAGTGCAACTCCACTGCAGAGGGATAGGCTATGTAGCTACGGCTGAATAAGCCGCAACTGCCAAGGGGTGAACAGTGTGGCTTGTAAGCAAGCAATCCGTGCAAGACTCCACCAGGGCACAGCAGTATGTGCACGAGCTTCTGGACCACTGTATACCTTTTGCAATCATGTTGCAAAGAAGGCACCACACAGGCAAGTCAGCTTGAAGATCAGAGTGTCAAGTGAGAGGCTCTCTCACTCTTCCTCAACAGCCACCCACGGACGAAGATGATGTGTCATATGCTACATTGTGCACAGGTGGGCGTTTGCTCGAGGCTGTCATCAACGAAGGCACCAATACCTGTCCGTAGGGACGTGACCATTGGATCGTTGTCGCAGGGTTCCGCCTTGCCACTTTTCGTCGCTATCAACAAAACATCTGATTGCACGTGCAGCAAGAACAGTGCACCAGGTGTCAAGACTGGTTGCAACCCAAAGCATGTTGCGTTGTGGCACTAGATCATTGGGACTGCTGTCCCGGGCTCTGGCAGGGCAAACACAATGCCAAGGCACAGCCCTTTTGACAGTCAAACAGCATATCCATACTTCATTGAGGCAGCCACACACCAAGCAAACGATGCGGGCCGTTCTTGGTGAAGCAGTGTGTCAGCAGCAGCAGGCGCAACAGCAGCAGTTGTTGAAGCTGTCGCGGCAGATCACATGCAGCGCAGCGGCAGCCAGCTGGTCTCTCACACAAGCGACTCCTGATATTGTGGTAAGACAAGCTGTTCATGTGCTCTTATGTGTCTTGCCTGTCACGGCTTGGGAAGCAGGGACAACACAAGCTCACTTCCTCCTGCAGTTGCCGGCCCAGCTGGGGTTCACGGCACGCTTCGCAACCACGGCAGGCCAGCAAGCAGAAAGCCAGCCATCCTCTCAGCAGCCCAAGAAGGACGTGAGTGTGTCCTGTGAAAGCGAAAGCTGCTCTGAGACATGCCTAACTGCAGCTGGCCATCATGCCTTGAATGTTGGGTTTGTGACGTAAAATGGCCTGCAAGGACAGCTGGTGGTTGCCCGGCACAGTCTAATATGCATGCATGCTTGCTTGTATGGTGGGTGTGCATCATGGAGTTTGCTGCAATCCGTTGACAGCTGCGGCCATGCTGTTGGTGCTGCAGGCGTTCGACTCCTTGGAGTTGACTGAGGAGAAGATCAATGCCATCACTGACCAGATACCACAGAAGCCCGTGACCATTGTGGAGGGCACATCATACATGGCTATCATCATTGCAGCCTTCACGGTAAGCATGCAGCGCAGCAGGCACAGCTCCGGTGACGATTGTTGCAGGCAGTGCAGCTGATGCCCGTCAGTTGCATCATATGATGGTCGGCTGTGCTTCTATGGTGTTTTCCTGTTGTCTGTTTGCTCTGCAGGTGCTGGGCTTCTTTGTGTACAACTTTGTCACCAACTTCATACTGGAGCCCACCTATCAGACGTGCTTCAACAACACACTGCAGAAGCTCAAGCAGGACCCACGCATCACTGTGCGGCTGGGCAATGACATTGTGGGTGAGTGGCAGCACACACGTCACTACTACAAGGCCGGCTAGACTAGCGCATGGGCACCCAGCAGGCGAAGTGTGGCACTTCACAGCACAGTTGGCACCTGTGACGCAGTCTGCTGATATCGGGGTTGTATTGGCCTTCCGCAAACTCAAGTGTGCTGCAGTTACCACCTTGTGTTCCTGCTGCTGCAGGGTATGGGCAGGAGTCTAGCAGCCGGGTGCAGAGGCAGCAAATCCCGCATCAGATATACAAAGACAACAACGGTGTTGAGCATGTTCGAGTAAGTGGCTGCACAGCTTGTTAGTGCTAGAGTATGCTGCGCGCGCTATTGCATGTTTGCATGTGCTGTACTGCTGCAAGTCGGTGATGATCGGAGCTGATAGGCTTTTTTGCCTAGTAGCTAACAGTGAATTGGTGTCTGCCTTTTGTCTATGCTCTGCAGCTCCAGTTCAACATGCGTGGTCCAGGGGGGATTGCAGTTGTGAATGCTGACATGTACAAGGACAGCAGTGGCAGCTGGGACTACATGTACCTCATTGTGGATGTCCAGAGTGGGCGATCGCCACCGCAGCGCCTCAACATTGTGCCACCCAAGTTGGTACCAGCTGTTTGAGACCCCCCCCTCAAAGCAGCAGCAAGGTGCTGCATGCTGCTGATCATGTTGATATGTGGCAGGGCTTTTTTGTTGCGCCAGCCAGCTTGTCATCGTGCATATGTGTGTGCTTGTCATGGCAGCCGGCTCACAGGCTGCACATTGCGTTGCCTCAGTTATTTGTAACATACTGCGACCCCTGGCAACTGCTGCATTTCTGCTCAGACGCTGCTTTGGGGTGTAGCACAGCCAGCGGTCTCCAGGCCAGGTTCAAACTGGCTGACAGTGCCACGCTGTGGCGGTGTTAGATCTGGAGCGTGGCGGTTACTGTGATCTTTGTGCATTCTCCAACACATTCGTGCCATGCCAGCTGTCAGTAGCTAAACCCATCGGCTGAACGCACGTGCCTGGTCAAACCATGTCATGGTTGCGGTATGTATCGCTTGCCACACCATGAACGCAAGCAGTATCAAAGCTTGTTGAATCTTGCAACAACTGAAGAAGAGAACGAACTCGTTTTCCTGGTCAAAGCTGCTGCCCGCGCCGTAGCTTGCCCTGTGCCAACACTGTTCTTCAGTAGCTGGTGAGTTACCTGGAAGTCAGGTCACATGTAATTTAAGGTTTCTCACTCTACTGAGTGCATGGCCTCGCCTACGTTCCTTTGACAGTAGAGTCAGCTTTCAAGTACTACCGTGGTCGTGTACGTCGCTTGACTCCTTATGTTGCTGAATTACTGCAGGTATATTCGAAAACCATGGCCTACGAGAGGCTTCGCTGGGGCTCTTTCGTGATCCTGTCCCTGGTGAGTGCTCAGCACTCCTGTATCTGCTAATCTCTTGCGTTGACAACTGCCACTCCCATCCTTGAGCACTGCTTGGAAAACATATACCAACACTCCATAGTATTTATGCAGAGCATGACAACATTCAGCAGCCCTTGTGCACTTTGCTTGTGCTGGTCAATGTCGACACTGTTGTGGGGCGGCACTGTTGCCAGCAAGCAAATTGCAAGCCACATGCTGACCAGAACGTCATCGTTTTTCTTGCAGACACTGGCATGCTGGGTTATCGCTTTGGGTGGCGTGTCAGCTTTGACATGGTGAGTTGACACTGTCTAGAGAGGTCACCTCGGAGGCCCAGGTCAAACTGCACTCCTGCGTGCTGCTACGCATACTTGACAAGCTAGCTAGCTAGCTATCACACTTGACAAGCTAGCAAACTATAGTCTGCAGATACCTCACAGCAGATTGTTTCAAAGCAGTCTTGACTGTTGTGGCACCGTCCAAACCTCTTTGCTTCTTGTTGTTGCCTTCAGGATGTCATGCACTGACACCCAAGCCACAAGGACTGACATCGCCACCACGGAAGGGCCTGCCGCACCAATTGTGTATGGCATCTTCGGTGTGCCTGCAGTGGGCACTGATGTGGCGGTGTGCTCCAGGTACACTGCTAAGCACCGCTTGCACTTTCTGCTTTGCAACATATGTGCACCAGTTCCACAGTTGTATAGTATCACCATGACCGCCACTGTGGACTGCAGAGCGCTCTGAGTGCACTATTTGACATGCATGTGTGCTGCTTGCGCTGCCATCCCTGTAGGTCCATGAAGTGGGAGTGGTGGGTGCTGTTCTTTGTAAGTTTCTTCTATAACTTGCTGTGAGGTAGCTGCTGTCCTTTGCATCACATGTGGATGCAATTGGGACTCCCAGCCATCTGATCTTCGCAGCTCATGTGCCAGAGTGTGTATCTGATGATGCAAGCAATAATTTGGGGTACAGCCTGCCTGAGGCCATGAATCACCCATTTGAGACACTGGCAGCGCCTCAAACTGATGTGCTGTTTACGATCTGCAGGAGTTTGCTGCTCTGACATATGGGCTGCTGTCAACCCTCCTGCCCAACCGCCTCCCTCGCGCCCGCTTTGCTGTGGCACAATACCTTGCCATTGCTGTCGTCCTGGTCATGGTAGGTGTATGCTATGCTGGTGCCAAGGACGCCCTGTGCCGCATGTCTTCGTTCGGACAATGTGTCTCCTAATGACCAGGGAGCTGTGGATTGCTCAACTGCTTTGTGCCTGCAACACCAGCTCCCATGCCCCACCTGAAAGACATCCCGTGTTGATTGCCCGCAACACACCACAGATTGCCATCAACATTGACATCAACTGGGTCTGGTTCTTCTGGGATCAAAAAAAGCTGTTCAGTGAGGTGGGTTCCTGTCTCACGTTGCCCTCTGAACGTCTCACTGCCAAGCATGGCGCATGCTGGGAGGGGCATGTAGAGACAGCTGACACCTGCTTGGCATAGCTCTCTGAGTGATGCATACTGTGCAGCTGGCAGGATGCCGCCTGTAGTTATTCGCTTGCCACCTAGACAGTCTCAGGCAGTGCTGCAAGATGGCTTGGTTGTATGCTGACACCCACACTGCCTCTCTCATAGAGCACAAACTCACGTTGACGACCCTGCCCACTGTTCTGCTGCATGCAGTGGTCTGGTGCCACCCAGAAGTTCTACATGAGCTCCGCAGCGGCAGTTGCAGGCTGGGTGAGTTCCCAAGCAATGTACTGCTGAGTCTGACATCATGTTGGCGACTACGTGTGCTGAACCATGCACACAGCTCCATGCACAGAATTGCTTTGCATCCCATTGTAACATGTCTTGTCACACTGTGACTCACACTGTGACTCACACAGTGCTTTCCAGCGTTGGCATGTGCACTGATTACTGCATGTTGATCCTGCTGCCCCTGCCCTGCAGATTTGTGTGGCCATCCTGAACTTTATCTATGTGAGTGGCTTCTGGAATTGACATAGCCCTGCTGGGACCACCTGAGCCTTTCTACTTGCACGCGCACTGATGCATCAAGGCTTCAGCATGTTTCTGCTTATTGATATATGCTGGGATGCTGTCAAGGCTCACAACACACCTAAACCGCCCTGCCTCTGTCTAAGATACCACGGCAACATGCGTGAAAGCCTCATTGGGTTGTACTGACTGCCTGCTGATGCCATTGCCACTGCTGTTGTCCCTGCATACCTTCAGATTGGCTTTGCTCTGGACTTCCACGTGGAGGAGGCCAAGCCCGCAACATCTGCTGTGTAGCCCAGCCACCAAGTGTTGTCAACGAGCGGCGCTGGTCGTGCTACAGTCTTTTAGAGTTGCAAGGCCCGAGTGCATACCCAACGCTCTTGCAGGAACTTCATAAGCCAATGATGTTATGACTCAAATTCAGCTGTAGCTCGCAAACATTGGCCAGTGCCAATAGGGCAAATGCATGTTGCCACCTGTAGGCAATGCATATGTCGCGGACGATATCAACCTTTGTTGCTGCAAAGCAACCAATGCAGTCATGGTGTGCATATGGTGCTGTGGAGTGCATGTGTGTCAAGCCAGCTCTGATCCTGTGCATGGACCGACCAGCACATGTAACCTGGCACATGTGCTCACTGACATTAGTGGTGGCACCCCTATCACACTGCTGTCGCCACTCCCAGCATGGTGACTGATGCCACAGATCATCATCTAGACGACCATACATACAGTCATACTCTACAGCTCACAGGCTTGCAAGCAATGGTATGGCAGCTTCCTTGCACAGCAGCAACAGCACGAGACAAACACACAGCCGCACACCCATTCAGTACTTTCCAGCACCCCTACTGGATTCAATACTACGTCACGCTAGCTGTGCCAACTGCCAAGTGGCCTTACAGTGTAGACTTCGCAGCTGCAGAAAACAGCGCATTACACAGGCCTACATTACATCAAAGTACATCAACATCTGCAGCCGACCGTCTGGTTCTGAGAACCCTGTGCCAGAGAATCAGCATTCCCACGTCATACAGCAACAGCCATTGCTGTTGCAGCAAACACTGCAAACCCAAGTCCCTCAAAAGGCGGGCTCCCTGCCAACCCTGTCAGCAACACCACTGCCGATCACAAACAGCACATGGAGCCTTGATTGCAGACAGATTTTAACGGTATGTATGCACATACACATGCATAGCCGCCATGTCGGACATGCCATACTAATCTGAGTGTTCTACTAGAAGCTAGGAGCTGTACCCGCATAGCTGCTCAGCCGCTGAGTTCAGGCTGACATGACTGCAGCCCTGGGGTTGGTCAGCCTGTATGCCAGTCCTGTGCTGGGCAGTCTGCACATGAGCTTGCAGTGAAGTCAAAGGGCCACCACTGTAGCTGCCCGACACAGCATCAGCTCAGCTCGAAGCCAGCCCCACTGCCGATCGCATACAGCAGCTTAACCTTCAGTGTGGCCTTGCGCCTGAAGTTTGGCAGCTTGAGCATGTTGTAGCAGGTGCTGGCTGATGGCAGCCTGTCCACATCCTTGCCACCCAGCAGGGCAAGAGGTGATGCGCCACAGTCGACCTTGTGTATGGTGAGGGGTGGCTGCAGGTGCTTGAAGCCCCCAAGTGGCGCCCTGCTGGTGCTGGTGATGAAGCGCAGCAGAGCACAGCGCAGGTCGGGACTCAGCTCCCGCACCACCTGCCAGAACAGCTTCACTGTGTGGGACGACTCATGGTAGCCATTGCTGTAGCGGACGTACCTGCACAGGGGGGGGGGCATACAGCCTGAGGGGCATGTGCATCACACAGGCTTGCTTGCATTTCTGCCTCTGGGCATGTGCTGCGGCTATGGCCTGCTCTGTGAGGGCAACTGCAAGGGTGTCAAGCATACGTATAACTAGTTTGGCATGCAATCAGATGCACGTGCACTGCTTACAGGTTGACGGGCGAACAACACGCTTTGTCACACAGGTACTCACTTGGCCATGTCGTCCACATCCACGCCTGTGTCCAGGCCCCCACTGATGAGTTGATTGAGCTCACTGGGGCTGAACAGCCGCAGCCAGCTGGGGGGCAGGACTGTGGACAGACCAGCTGCACAACAGCAAGCGACAAGCAGTGGCGGCGTGGTATGTGATAGTCCTGGACAATGTTTGCCTGATCTTGGCGCTGCAACATGCAGCCGCTGCAGGCGGCATGAGAATGCATGATGGCCAACACACACGGAGTGTCATTATGTTGGTCATTAGAACACTTGAAGTCGATGCCTGGTGCCCAAAAGCACATTCCCCAATGTTGATCACAGGGGCACACACGGCTCCTGGCCTGGAGTGCGTGTGTGCTGCCGCGCGTTTGTAGTGCAGGCTGCTTGCTTGACTCACCAGCAAAGGCTGAAGCTGCCTGCCCAAGCCTTGCATTCAGGTGCCAATCAGCCAACAGGTAGACATACAGCAAACGGTTGCTGGCCGTCACAGGCACTGAGTCACCCCCCGGCAGCAGGTTGTACTGCACGGTCTGTTGCACAGCAGCAGGGCAAGGGCATGGGCATGATGTTGCTTGCTTGACACACTCAGCACGTGTATAGTAGGTCAATACATCCAAGCACTACAATTATCGATTATCATCCATATACCCTCCAGGACGGATGCATGAGCCCTGGTACAAAGGCTACTTTGAGACTGCTCTGCTGTTGCAAACTCATTTTGCAGCCACTGAATTTCAGGCATATTGCCGTTGCGCACCTTGCCCAGGACTTGCTGCTCCGCTGCAAAGGTGAGGCACAAGTGCTCCACTTGTTCAGGTGGGCATGACTTGACAGCCAGCAGGTTGCTGTGCAGCACAGCATCCAGACTTGACACATCGTCAAGGCCAGGCCGCCCTCCCTGCATCACATTGCGATACACAGCACAGCCTGCAGTGGTGACTGCTTGACGGCACGAAATGAATTCAGGCCATTTTCGTACATAGCACCATAGGCCCATCCAGCCGCACGCTATCCCAACAATACCTGCATGTGATGCACATACATGCAAACCTGCAGGATGCACATCAGCATGAGAAGAGGCACAACACTGTGTCGCTCACCTGCAGGCACCTGATGAAGAAGGGTGCAAAGCTGAGGTTCAGCAGGATGCCTTCATACAGTGCCTTGCCAACCATCATGCCTGCAGGCAGCCCCAACATGTTGTGTGGGCGCACATCATACAGCGCTGTGTCAGCAAACCCGCCAGCTACAGGTAGCTCCAGGAAGCTGACAACCCAGATCTGGCAGTGTTGCAGGCCTTCAGATATTGCGGGCCCTCAGATCGGCAATGACGCCCCGCTTTCCTGACACTGTACGACGTGCATCTCAGAGCAGCACTCCCGCAGCCACCCAGCTTGGGATGTCATGCATATGGTCTACACAGGCATGCACAAGGTCCACATTCAAGGCGTCAGCATATCGTGCCTGCTGCAGCGAGCAGAGGGACATGGCGCCTCACCAAGGAACTCGAGCAGTGCTAGGCCTTGAGGGATGGCCTCTGCTGTTGGGTTGGGGTACAGCAGGCCTGTGTCCTCAGTGGTGGCAAACAAGCCGTACTCGGGCTGTGTGCCTGCAGCCACCACCTGCTCCAGCAGCTCCTTCATGAGACCACCATGGTCCAGCCCAGCCTCTGCAAGGCCTTGGGCGTTCATGAAGGTCACCTGGCGCATGACAGGACCAGCACACAGGCATTCAAACACTCACGTGTGCAAACCAGCACAGCCAGCAGCACCATTATGAAGCACTGCATGCTAGGGAACAGCCAGTTCAGTTCTGACTACCAATCATGGCACGTTTCCGGCAGTGCAGGTTGCAGAAGGCTGCCATAAGTAAAGAGCGCATGGCACAGGGTGCAGCTGCAGCTGCAGCAGCAACGCTGCCCCCCTCACCATGAGTCGTGCCTTGACCCCTGAGCCCAGCCCTGCCAGTGCCCTGAAGGCATCCTCCAGCAGGGCATCACGCCGCACTGTCAGCTTGATGGGGCGCGGCCCGCCCTCAACAGGCATCAGGCTCCAACGCCCAAGCGCCTGACAGCACAGCACCAACACAACATGTGTCAAAAGGGCGCCGTAAGTGGCGGGTGGTGTACTGCATGCTGACACAGTGTACATGTAGGTTTGATGCATGGGTGCCAACCACACTACCTTGTCATCACATCCGACAGCTGGGTAAGCTCGACTGCGATGTCCAGGAGCAACTTGTCGCTTTGCCTCTGCACAAGTGTGCCGGCATAACTGTGTCATTCATCTGGGTTGTTGGGCAGTGTACAGGCCAGTCAGATCTACACACCTTGTCCTGCTCAATCATCTGCCTGAACAGCTCCAACCTGACACCAAAGGGCACACACTGTGGCGCAGCCTTCAGCAGTGACAGCAGGGCACTCGTGCGCAGGCCCGGCAGATGGGCACCACGTGCAGCCACCGCCGCTGCAGCTGCCGCAGGACTCTGCTGCAAGCTGCCAGACTGGCTGCCGCTGGTGCGTGTGGTGCTTGTCGGAGACATGCTGCTGCTGCTGTTACCGGCCTCTTGATCCTGTGCTGCAGCTAGCCCTGTGCTGGCCAGGAGGGCTTGGACCACTGCTGCTGTGGTGGCAAGGACACTTCCATCCTGCTGCTGCTGCTGCTGTTGTGACAGCCTGGCCATGAGATTGTTATAGGGCTCTGTCCACAGCTGAGGCTGGCAGAAGGACTTCCTGGCGTCCTTATCATAGTACGCCTTGAGACAGACGGCTGCATACTTGCGCAGCAAGCCCTGCAGGACAGCAGCACAACAGGACTGGTGATGCCTGGCCAGCAGTGGTGACATGTTGGGTGCACAAGTGACATAGGTCAAACCTTGCTGGTGGCCCAGGCGCACCCCAGTTTCTTCCTGACAGTCAGGCCCTGCCCACGCCTACACGCAATCCTGGCGCAGTCGTCCATGGCTGTTGACACTCACCGTTGCGTGTCCCAGTGTGACTGGCAGGACATCTGCAGACACGGCCTGGCCAGCCAGTGTGCTGGTGGCCAGGCCTTTTTGCTGCTGTTGCCCAGGCTGCTGTGTGCTGCATGTCTCAGGGAAGGCTGTGTGGAACACCAGGGAGTTGAGGGTTGATGCTATGGCCCTGCTGGTGCCCAGGCTGAAGGGTACCTCACGCTGATGCAGGTCTCCATCATCCAGCACAACCAGCAGCTGAGCAAGACTCCTGCAGCACATGGCAAGCAGGATACATGCAGGACAGGCTTGCTGACATCCTTGCTGTGTGGAACACTGCCATCATCACTGGCGCACAGGGTACTCGCAACACAATGGATTTGGCATGACCACTGGTAGGGCTCATAGACCTGTCCCAAAAACTCATGTGTGCTGCAGGCATGCCTGCACAGCTGCGCACACCTGCAGAAGAGACCCATCACGAGTGTCACTCCAGGTGCCAAGCCCTCTGCCCCACAGGCCACAGCAGCAATGTCCAGCCCCCTACTGGCCTGCAGGGGTGCCTGTAGCGGCAGGCCTGCGCTGTGTGCCAGCCACTCCCACAGGGACTGCAACAGCTTGGGGGCAAACGCCAGCACGTTCAGCACACTGCTGCCCAGGCCCTGGCTGCTTGGGGCTTTGCTGCCTGCATCTTGCAGCAGGTGGCAGCAGTAGCCCGCCCACACGATCATGCCTGATGCACTGTCCTGCTGGAGCACTTGCAGGAGGGGCATCAGGTGCTGCTGAGTGCCCAGCATCCAGCACCCCTCCTGCAGGACATCAGCAACACTGCGCCTGTCAGCAACACCACCCTGTGGCTGGTGTCTGCTGGGTGACGGCTCCTGCTTCCTTGCAGCTACCAGCAGCTGCACTGCTGCATGTACGTATGCTGCGGCCATCTGTGGCTGTGCCAGCGTAGTGCTGACGGCTGCCTGTTGGGCTGTGGTGCCACCGGCACGTGCTGCGCAGCCTGTCAGCAGCTGCGCGATGTTGGCCAAGCAGTGTGCTGCAGGCAGGCCTGCCAGTGCTCCTGTGCTGGCCAGTTGCTGAGCTGTGGGCAGCAGGTGGTCACACAGCACTGATGGTGCCAGGAGGCGCGCCTGCAGGCAAACAAGCACATGGTCAGCACACTGCTGGCCCACGCGTACAGTACACAGGCCCCGAAGACAACCAAACAAAGCACATCATGCTCTGCACCATATGCAGAGGCTTTGCAGTGGACATTGATGCCAGTGCTTGCTGTGCACACGTTGTTGACCCCTCACCTTGGTGGCAGCTGGCAGACTGGTCGCAAGGTCTGGTGTGGTCAACAGGTTCAACACTACACCAGCAACAAAGTTTTGGCTGCAGTCTGGCGGCTGCAGCCCGCTATGTTGCTGCTGCTGCTGCTGTTGTTGACCAAGGGACTCCAGCAGGACCAGCACCACACCCATCAGCCTCTGAACAGCTGCAGGCAGCGACACAAGAGACAGCATTGATCACAGCAGCCAGCTGTGTCGGTACATACAACGCTTGCCAAATTGCCAGAGGCACTACGGGCAACACAGGCATCATGCGGATGCCATCCGTGGATGCATTGCTAATGCAGTTTGACCAGCAGTGTAAGAGGCATCCGCCAGTGCCGCAACAGTCTGCAGCTGTGAACCCACCTGTTGCTGTCAGCACGGCATCCAACCCTGCCCCTGGCGATGTTACTGCACCACTTGACTGCTGCTGCTGCTGCTGCTGTTGACCCAGCTGCCGGTGCTGTCGAAAGCACCTACTGGTTGCTAACAGCAGGGGCAAGGGCTGGGACCTCAGCGCGGCCAGCAGAGCTGCTGCTGCTGCTGCTGCTGCTGCTGATGTCGTGCCACAGCCTTGTGCCTTGCTGTCACTGCAGGCCTCTGGGGCTGGCTGCACACGCTGTGGGCTGCACACACCATTGACTGCCAGCATTGCCTCGCTGCTGCTGCTGCTGCTGCTGCTGCATCTGTTGACACCTGGATCCTGTGGGCCCCAGGCTGCAGGTGTAGTCATGATTTGCAGCAGGCGTGCTGCCGCTGCATCCAGCACACAATCTGGAGCTGCACTGCTGGCAGCTGTTGTGAGGCAGCACATCTGGCACAGCTGCACAGCTTGGACCAACCACAACATGCGGGCCTGCAGTAGTTGCGTATGGCAGGCAGGACAAGACATGACAGCTCAGGCATAAGGGGACTTGAGCAGGCTGATGTCAGCATGATCATGAGACCCACCTGGGTCTTTCATGATGCTTTATGACACAAGCATGACTGGTTACAAGTCCCAGCTGTGCTGCAATGCAGTGCAGCACAACAATAGATGCACACAGCAGATGCCCACTGACACATCATGAGCATGGACATCCAGCTGCCTTGGTTGCTCACCTGGGCCTCTGCCAAAAAGGACGGGGCTGTGTATCTGCCCTGCTGTTGACTGCTGCTCATGCTGCGCAGTACCAATCCGATGGTGCCTTTGATGCAGCTGTGTGTGTGCGCAAGCGGCTGTGCACTGGCCAGTGCTCGTCTGCTTCGGCTTGATCCAAGGGGCAATGTTGCCTGCAGTGCCAGCCTGACAGCCTGGGACAACTCAGCCGGTGGCAAGCACACATCAGGCTGTGCTGCTGCAGATGCATACAGTGTCTGCCACTGCTGCAGCAGCTCCTGACACAAGTCCCGACGCACAGCATGACTGCGCCATGCAGCCTGTATCACTGCAGCTGCTTTTTGCTGTTGCTTGGCCGCATTGCGAGCTGCCCGCTCAGCTTTGGCTTTATTGAGGATTTCTTCCCTGCAATCGCGGTGAATCCGAGGTTACTACGTTTCGCAGCTTGTTATGGACAACCCTCTCACTCAGGATCAGTGCAACAGCAAGGCATGCCATTGAGACAGCAGCAATGAAGAAGAGGCACGACTTCAAATCAGATGTACGCTGACCTGCTGGATTCCTTTTTGGATGCGCCTCCCAACGCAACCCATCCTTTAGATGTGCGCATGCAACAAGGATCCACACTACAACACTGATGCTGCTGCAAGGACGAGCCGGCAGTACGCCGCAGTTCCCAAAGCGCGCATGATTCTTACTCTTGCAGCTTGATTTTTTGTCTTAGTCCAAGAAGTGGTGCGGGATGCCACTGTTCAAGAAACCTTGGAGTGTTTGACTGGTTCGGCAGTCAGCTTGGGTGCATCCCTACAGCACTGCTGAGCACAGCTTCGGGCTGCGCTGCAGAAATACAGACCTGTCACGGGTCCTACCCAGAGCTGTTGTGTCCATGCCAACACACAACCTGTTCCTTCATGCTGACAACCACAAAATGTATTTTTATAGTGTTGCTGCATGATGCTGACGGTGACCAGAGACCTGCTGCAACCCACTTCAATACTGGTAACTTGTGTCATGCTGAGATGTTGTGCTGTTTGGGGAAGTGTATGCCTTGCTGTATGCTTGCAACAGTCACTTTCGACAACACTCATTGACTGACTGCATGGACGACATTGACATGCACTGCACACCTGCAGGCAGTGGGGTGCTTTCAGTGTTCACACAACCATACTTGACAACCTGCTCTTTGAACATCTTGCATTACAGCGAGCATTCAGGACCAGAGTTGTCATGCACACATTGTTTGTTATTGAGCGCTGACCAGCCACACTGGCAAGCCAACTAGCCTTATGGCAACGAACACCATGACTCGCACAATTAAGACTACCAGAAGGCGAACAATGTATACCAGCATTAGGCTAGTCGCAAAAGGACTGATGCAGCAGACCTGGTTGTGCTTGGCCTGCAAACCTCTTTGTGGGATGCATCATAACAGTGCATCACAACATATCGCGAACACTGTTCTGTCGCAGGGCTGCGCTGGCGAACAAGGTAGCTGTCATTATGCTAGAGTCAAGACCACATGTATGGCGTGGTCTTAGTTCTTCCTGGCAGCCTCAGGGTCGGTGATGGGGGCAGCACCCTCAGCATTGGCCTCAGTGTCAAGGGCAAAGCCGATCCAGATGAGGTTCATCACGACAGCAATGATCTGCATGCAGCATGACACAGCAGTAGTCAGTGGAAACCCTCAGGCCGTTGGCGGTTGTGAGGGGTTCTTGTCCTGTGCATTCAGTGGGCTTTGACCACATGCACCCAAGCTTGGTGCACAATGCACATATGTGCTCAACATGGCAGATCCCCAAAACATGGGCCATGCAACAGCAACTCTCCTTCATGCAGACACACACGGAAGTTGATGATACCAAAGAAGGGCACATTGCCACGGCCCAGGCTTCTCATGTGATAGCTGGTTGAGCTCATTATTGTGTGCAAACAGCTCTTGATGAGATGGCAAGCTGCACACACACACTAGCCACACATGCAAAGTGCCCTTTCGGCGGGGTTTGGTTGGCATGAACTCACCCATCCAGCCACCAAGGCGGCAGCTGACATGTAGAGCTTGCGCAGGACTCCTTGCCACTCATCGAACATCTTCTTCTCGTCATAGAAGCCTGTGGTGTAGGTGAGCAAGCAGGCCGGCACTGTGTAAGATGCATGGGCAGCTTGATCGACATGGTCATGACAATACAGCATGCTGTGCAAGCGACCCCTTGAACATGTTCGACCGCCAAACACCGGCACGGCATGATGTTTGGTTTTGAATCCCATGCCAATCCACTGTTGCAGGTATGATAACATGTTCTGAAGCCAGCTAAGTGATAAATGCAATCAGGTGCGTGTATGGCACTCACCCCACACGGCGTTGATGTCTTCATTGAGAGCAACCTGCAGAAGACACAAGCACACAGCATGCTAATCAGCGACAAACAAAACAGTATGTTGCCCAGGCAGATAGTTGGCAGGCTGAGCAAGCCTCTGGCAGAGCCTTTCTGGCTTCCCACAAGCTTGTGCAGGCATTGCAAGTCCCTCAAACCACAGCCAAGTAGTGTTGGTGGACTCGTCACATGTATCATGCCGTTGCATGGGCGCTCACCATGATGAGGACGGCGCTGATGCTCAGCAGGTTGGCCAGAGGGAAGCGGGCACGTGGCAGACGGCTTGGGAGGGCTGTCACAACCACGGCAGATGCATAGACTGCGAAGGTCAGGAACAGGGTCCACCTGCAAGAACCCAACAATTATTGCGACATCAGCGGCACTTCAAATGGCCTGTCTAGTGCAAATTAAGCCTGTCAGACACTGGATACTAACGCAGTAGGGGGTTGAAACTCGTGTGTACGGCTTATTGTGACATCTGTGGTTTCCTGGAGCCAAGAAGCCAGCAAACAGTGGTTTGACTTTTTTGTGCCAAGGACACCATGGTTGACTCACCACTCCCACTTCCAAGAACGTGAGCAGAAGGCGACATCCTTGCCCAACGCAGCGACGGCCAGAGGTGTAGCAGTATTGCCTGGGGGTTTGGTGCCAGCTGCAGCGATGTCCGCCAAGGTGTTCGCGGTGTCAGAGCAGACCAACCTGACGGAGAAGAAAAGCAGGCCAAGCAACAGGGTTGGATGCCTACCGGGGCTATGGCAACATAATGATGTTCATGTTGGTCAGCAAAGTGTCCCGGGCCTGTATCTATGCTAGCAGCTTTGTCAGCAGTCCGGCCAGGGTAGGCTGAGCTTAACAGCAGCAGTCCGTTTGGTGTGGGCCATGCCTTGCACGCACCAGTTCTGTGCACCCAGACCACCGAGGGCAAGGACCCATCCACACAAGGCCAGTCCCAGGATAATGAAGGATCCACTCCTCAACTTCGCAGAGTAAGCCATGATGCCTGCAAATGGAACAGCAGCATGTACAACGGCAGATGCAGCAGCTTGCAGTGCTTAGCGACAACCCTCAGAGGGAAGCATGGAACTGACACAGCAGATCAGCATTTGAGGCCTTGATGGTTGCTTCTATAAAGCACACGCTCAGTGGCGTTTGCTGCGCTTGGGTCAAAGCCATCCGCACATGCTAGCGCCAGTGTCAGCCCTCGCTGAAACTGGGTCGCAGTAATTCACAAAGGCACTCAGACATAGTTACCATATCCAGCATACCTTCCAAAGCAACGTCGCTGCACAAAGACTTTGGTAGTCAAACTGGCGCCGAAGCTATGTAGGCTTCTTTGGTCAGTAATAGCTGGTGATATGCCTATTCTTAGTAACTCTATGGTCTGTGCAGTGCAGCTTCTGCATCACTTATACCCCTGTCTTCGGTCAACTCACTCGAAGTCATCCTTTGATTAGGCTGACTAAGGGGACTACCTAAGGCCATGCCGCCCAAGCGCACACAAGCTTTCACGGCCATGAAAGTCTTACCATTAAGATTTCACAACCGTATGACGCCTCTGCTATGTTGTGTGCTGCCTCTGCAACGGTGCCTGTGGCAGCTGTTCCTGATCTGCAGTGGGTGCATGCTTAAGCCACAACAGCAGTGCACAAAGTCGGCTGTCCATGCGACCAGACTGTTGATTCGAAGCCCAATACCGGTATTGTGGACGTCTGTGTGCTGTACCGCGTGGTGTAAGTAAACTGAAGACAGTGGCGTTGCTCGTAATGTGAGCTGCTGGACACGGACAATGCGAGGTAGTCTGCAGAATTTGCGACACAACAAATGAGTCATCATATGTGGTCTGACTGCTCACACCGCAATGAGGCCAAAAAAACCTGTGTGTGTAAATCCTCCACAAGGTAGGGGCAACAGCAAGGGTGAGAGGCCCAGCGTTACCTACACTGTAGTGCCAAGTCCACAACATACAGAGTGGGCTGCGATTGCACCTTATGAGCCAAGCGGCATGTTGCAGCCGCAGAGAGCAAGCCATGACACAATGCAGCTGCTGCGTCCTGACCACGGTCTGAAGGCAGGGCCCAACCTCAATCAGTTTGTAAGCTGCTCCGATGTGTCCAGCTGCAGCTGTGCAGCAGCTGCAGTTTCACTGAATCCGATGTTGGTTGTCGCCAGGAGGATGCAGGGAGGCGGGTTGCCTGCCACCACTCACTCACACACACCACCTGTATGTCACCTGCAAAAACATGCAGTCCAACATAGCACAGGACGTCACATCAGTCAGAGAAGTGGCAGTGCATGGCTACGCGGGCATGTGATAGAGGGCCCTTGTAGCCGTCTCTACTGTCAAATATGGGCATGTGATTTTTGAAAATCAACAGCAGTCAGGCCTGTGTGGGGACAGATGCTTCAAGATCCAAAAGTGACTCACATAGCGCCCAGCTGTTTCGCTTGGCCGCACGATCCTGACCACCTCTCCTCGCTGCAGCCCGTAGTAGCGCGCGACTGGGTCACTGTGCTGGATGCGCGGCAGCTGATTCTCCTTGACCTTGTAGCGCTGCAGCAGCGTGTGCTTCTCCTCAGGAGACAGGATGCGGTGCTCAGGCACAAGCTGGTGCTGGGTGATGTTCACCAGCAGCTCAGACTCAGTGAAGCATTCCACCACCAGCTTCCCACTGATCTCTGCAATCACACCCCTGTCATGAACGACAGCACATGGCCATTGATCAACACAATTTAACACCAATGAGGCACATCCACGGTGCAGCTGACAAAAAAGACCGCATCTTGCCCAACTGCTAATCCGACAGCAGAATGAATGTGTACTGTTGCATCACCCACTGGCAGCGTGGATTCTGAGTGCTATGGAATGCATCGTGTCAACAGGCCGCCTCCACTGCCTGCTCGCGCATGCTGCCACACTGCCACTGCAGGGTGTGCACGCAGGGCATCTGCACAACTCACTTGGCAAAGGGTGTGAGTACTGACTGCAGCACCATGACGGCACGTTTGACCTGCTCAGTCTGCATTGTGTCGATGATGCTCTGCAGACACACGGTAGCAAGCAACATACATGTGAGCAAGTTGCGGCCAGCACACCACCGGCTGAAGCATCCTTATCCAATTACCGCTTCAACACACACACACACACACCAAGGCGAAGATGCAGTGCAGTCTGGACAGCCAGCAGCTTGAAACATGCAGCTATGGCCAGGGCATTGCCTGCCACATACCTTGATATCCTTTACACCAACTTTGGCAGCATCAGGAAAGAAAACGAAGATCTGCATGCCACACATCACACCAAAAACAGCAGCAGCGTCACATTCAAACATATGCCAGCGCGGCCGATGGATAACCTTGGCAGATGAGCATAGCAACACTCCAGTGATGCAACAGTTGTTGAAGAATTTTGCAAGGTGCTGATGTCAAATGCAGCCATGCTGCACACGTGATGCAGCCTCGTTACTGCTTGTTATTGTGTGCATGCAGAAGGGTCGGCACACCTTCTCTGTGGGGTCCTCCTTGAGGGGACACAGCAGCGTCAGTTCCCCCTTTTGTGGCACATCGCCAAAGCGATCCCTAAAGGCATTGAGGTCTAAGCTGGCATCATCCTGCGCGTACAGCACACATGCACACACAGCTGCCGGTGAGTGACTCTACACACTTCCTGCAGCTGCCAGGTACAACAGTTGCTGGGATGAACAAGTGACCTGCATGCACTCAAGATAAGAGCAACACAGAAATGCCGCTGCAATGCTTCAGCGCCCTGTGCGTGCTACGTGCTGTGGCTGTGGCAGCTCACCTCTCCAACCAGGAACCCCCTGTCTTCCAACATTTGGCACACGTTCTTGCGAACCGTGTACATCTTGGTAAGGTGGTCCATGGTGCCTGCGGCTGCTGCTACTGCTGCAGTAAACTGAGCTAGTATGTGTGATCACTGCCCTCTCCAGACCCCAGCTGTGGGACCTCTGCTAACAGTGCAGCATACACTCCAAGAGCCAGCACAGCTATCCCAGCCAAGACAACTCCAAGGTTTGCCACAACAAACAGCCGACAAAAGAGGAAAACAACTACTACAAAGATTACTAAGCGGATCCAGTGTTCATGCATCAACACAGCAGTTGTTCCTGCATGCTGCCCAGCCTGATGGAACTTGCTGCTGCTGCTGCCGCTGCTATCGTGTAGCTTTTGGGGTGGTCGAAACAACCAGTGTGTCTTGTGCAAAACAGATATTCTCAAACATCAGCTGCCTTTGGTGCTTCGCGATTATGGGGGTCGGAGACGGCAGACAGTGAGAAGTGTCGCTGTCCCTTCAACTTCCCCATTGTACTTTGTCACCACCGATTGGTGAGGTGCGCACACACTGCCCAGGTTGTTTTGCTTCAGAGTGGTGCAATACAATACGTCACCTGATCCGGTCAGACCAGTCTTGTTCAGCACAGGCACAGTTGTTGACTTGTGATCTACAGCAGCAGTGTCACGGCTGAGTTGCAGCCATTGGCCCATAGCTTGCTGCCGCTACTTGTGGCTCACATGGGCCAGGAGCAGGCCATCAAGACGTTCTTTGTCACTCTTCGCCGTAGTCAGATAGGCAAGCCCTGGTTCCACAGGCGTGTCCTAGATGCATTGGGCTTGAAGAAGCGACTCACATGCGTGGAGAAGCCCAACAACCCCGTCATCAGGGGCATGCTGCGTAAGGTTAGTGCGTGCGATACATTCTGCAGGAGGAAGCAGCACTCAATTTCACGTCCTGGCATCCAAGCTACTTGTCTGTAGTTCCCTGGCTGGAGCATCAGCAGCGGCGTCCACTGCCACCCAATACAACACCCCACGCTCTTCTGCCTTGCAGGTTTCGCACCTAGTTGTCATAGAAACTGATAAGATGTACTATAACAGGAAGGTTGCAGAGCATGCAGCCGCCAGCCTGCGCCCTCCTGTGACTGTTGGGCACAGCAGCAGCACCTTGAGCCCAGCGGCTGGACAAGCTTGGGAGGCAGCGCGCCTGCAGCAGCAGCAGCTATGGACGTAACAGGCAGTGCAGTCAGCAGTGTTGGGCAGCCGGCAACCACCTGAAGCTCCATGTGCCAGGGCTGCGAAGCCCTGCAGGGTGCTGCAGTGTCTAGGTGCTCTTGTCGCAGACCTGTGTTGTACGCCTGGGTAGCCACTGTGCACATCTCAACGGATTTGCGAGACGGGTGTTTTACTGACCAAAAGCCTCAGAGGCAAGCTCCTCTCTGTGACTGGAATGCAGCTGCAGCAATTGAACAGTAGCAGACATGGTGCAGTCCTTGCTGTCCTTGTTTTCCCCTGGCTGCCCTGCATGTACTACCCTTGCATGCACTGTTGTGCCAGCAGCAGTTGTCTAGCCCATAAGGCTTCAACCTCAATCTGCTGTGAACTTGGCAGCCTGTGTGTGCGCTTTCACGAGCACAAATGTTTGGGTGGCTGCTGTTCATAGCAGTGTCCTGATGCCTTTGCTGCTGATTGGCATCCTTTTGCATCGCTGCTGATTGGCATCCCTTTTTTCTTGATACTGTAAGCAGAAGGAGGTTGTGATACTGGTCTATTCATCTTTAGATGCGCTCATGAAGTACTTCATGAAGATTCAGGCTGAGCTGCCGTGGCAACATGGTGCAAACATCACTCACAGAGGCTTTCCAAGCATCACATGCAAGGACTTGGTTGGAGTCTCCATGCCAAGCCTTGCCGTACAGCAACTGTTGATATGCGCCTTCAAGCCAAGAGTCTTTGGAGGCCTGATAACATTAGATCAAGTTGTAAGCGCTTGCAAGCAGTACACATCAAACAGTTTCCCGTGGCCTACAACCACACCAGGAGCAGCACCCGTCACAACCATTCAGGAGCCTCCCACCAACAAGCTGATAGCGGTCTGCACGTCGTTCCCAGACTGCTGCAGTGCCCGCACTGCCTGCTCCCTGCTGAAGCCCATTGCCACTAGGGCACTGACCGCCTCAGCTGATGGCTCCACACCCGCACCAGCACCACTGCCGGCTGCTGCTGGCCTGACAGGCTGGCCCAATGCCCCAGGGGCTCCATTGAACAGCCCAGCACCTGCAGCATCGCCTTGACCTGGGGTGTGACTGACCATGATGATGGAGGGGCCCTGCTGGTCACTCAGCAGGGGACCCAGCACCTTGGATATGACAGACACGACCGGGCCAGGTATCTGCAGCACACAGCCAGGCGCACAGTAAGAGCATGGTTTGGATCCTCAGCCGTTGTCAGGAATCTGCTCAACAGGCTCAGGAGGTCACTGCTGACTGCCGCTGCTGACTGCCACTGCTGACTGCCACTGCTGACCATAGCCACGTGAGCTCAGCAACAGTCACAGTGACCCTCCTTCAGCAACCACCACAAACGACACGTATGCTCCCAGCCCTGCCCAGAAACTACAGCTGCATCATGGCAAACGGCACAGTGAAGAAAGACTTCACCCAGCTGTCGAGCTATGAGCCCAGCATACCCTCACCCGCAGGCGCCTGACGCCACAGAAGTTGAGCCTGTACAACACGCCTGCTAGTGTGCTGGCCACCATCACAAGGAAGGTCTGGCGCCCGCTGGTCAGCAGCAGCTGCAGCCCCGCCAAGTACACAAACATCTGCAGCACGCATGTCACCAAGGGTATCAGTAGCTGCTTGGGGGATTGGGCAAGCCCGCAGCAGCATGCATGCAGCACGCTGGTGACCCTTCAGTGTGTGCACAGTGCAAGATATCGACAGCCAACGACCACACAACCTCCTGCATCTTGCAACGTGTTGTGCTGGTGCCAGCAGTAGGCTGCCCTATCCACACCCTCACCTTATCAGTCATCTTATACCCCAGCACTGTGAAGTCACTGGTTGCAGGGATGTCAAGCAGGAAGGGGACAAAGGAAGCAAACACAAGAGGCAGGGGCCCGGGCGCCCAGGGGCCCTTCACCTGCAACACACTGCCCAGCAGTAGCTGCAGGGCATACGACATGCCTGTGACTGATGCTGCAAAGCTGCCATACTTCACTGAGCCCGTCTGTCTCTCCAGGACACGGAAGTAGTACCTGCATTGCACAGAGACAACAGCAGGCGATCACCGGCACCTGTTACAGGCCTACAGACAGGAAGCACACCACAGCGACAACACATTACATGGGTAATGACGCCTTGCTGTCCTGGAATTGCTTGGTTTGGCTCCCTGATCCGCAACCACTGGCTGGCTGGCTGCGAGACATGTCAGCACACTCATTGAGTCCTAGGGTGTCTGTGACCTTACAGCAGTAGGCATCCAAACAGCAGCTCTCCCGGCGACTTGAATGCCAGGGCTTTACTGCTGGCTACCAGAGGTTGAGGCAGGCGCCTGTGGCTGGACCTTGCTGCGCTTTGGATCACTGTGGATCCAATGCTGAGGAGCACAAGGCCCTTGCTGAGAGGGGCATGGCCTGCAACAGAAACAGACAGGGGTCAGAGGTGCTACAGACGCACCACAGCACATTGACTACCACCGCTATCACCTCTACGTTATTGATCACTCACCAAAGCCACTGGGCCCCGCATTCATGTTGCCCTACCAGGCCAAAGCAGTTGGGGGCAGGCAGGTGTGCCTGCTGGAACTGCCACAACGCTGCAGAAGCTCGACACCTGTCACGGGCTTAAAGGCTAAAGTGACACTATGCAACAAAAACAACGCACTAGTCACAGCACACTGGCCTGGTGAGACAAACGTTGTCCTGACATATATGACACACATGTCATCCACACAAGTGAGACGCAAGATTGACTACAGATACTGATACTGCAACCGATGCATTTGCCACAGTCTATCTTGTTTTGATTATACTTAAGTCTTTCAGCCGTTCACGTCAGCTAGGCACGTACCCAAGATGGCGCTGTCTGCTCGCTGCACCTCTCAAGGCATTCAGACCGCCAGGCCTCGCGTCAGCAGCTGCGCGGTCAATTTGCGACCCCAATCACACAGGCGTAGTGTCTTTACGACACAAGCGACGACTGACAGCAAAAGTGAGTGGGTGGTCTTCTCTGCCAACTCTGTGGTCAGGGGAACTGCTGTTCAACAGCAGTCTCAGAGTGTTCCCTGGCATCTGCAGCGCAACCGTGGTATGGGCACCGTCATACTCCTTAACAGCTGCATGTTCATTAACCTGAGCTAAAGTTGCACACTTGTGCACATGCGTCCTATGTGACCTATCAGGCGACAAGCGCAGCCTGAAGCGGGAGGAGGAGCCAGAAGAGTGAGTGCAACAGTCTTGTGACACACACACACACACACACACACACACACACACACACACACACACACACACTCCCAGGTGTTGACTTCATCTATCATATGGTAGACCATTCTAACCTCAGCTCAGCTACAGCATGCTGGCCTCGTGCAGATGGCTGTTTGGTGGCTGCACTGGCAAACTAACGGCAGCTGTTGATGGGGCTGCAGGGACTTCCTGCAGTCAGCCCTGCAGCAACCCAGAGTGCCAACAGCCTCAACAGTATCAGGAGTATTCTCATTGCCACTGCGTTGTCTGTGCAGGTACTGGGTTTCCAAGGGAGAGCGCAAGGGAGCCAACCCTTTGTCGGTGAGTGGAGCAGGTGTCTGATAGTGCCATCACCTCGGCAGCAGTGCCTGTATATGCCTCATCCTGACCCACTCACAGTTCCCTCAGAGTATCATCACACATCATATGGTTTGCTGGCACGGTGTTGTGTGGACAGGCTGTGGCATGTTGTTCAACACAGGCCTGAGCCCTGCAGTACTGCCAGGCTGTTCAAGAGGACAGCGCTCCTGAGCTCCACTCCAGCGATCCCTGCTGTCGAGTGTTCTTTTTTTGTGAGACACCTCCTGTGCGACATGTCTCACTCTCGTGTGCTGTTGTTGTTCGATATGTGCAGGACCCTCTGGCTATCATTGGCTTGACAGCCATCTTCCTGCCCTTCCTGTTGCTGCTGGTTGCAATTGCAACTGGCCTGGTTGACGTCAGCGTGTATAGGTGAAGCCCTGCTGGTATATTGCGTGCAGCTGCAGAAAGCTGCATTATGGTATAGCAGCTGGTGGTACAAGCCACCGATGTTTTTGCGGGCTGTCAGCAACAGCCGTTGCAGGTGCCGTGCTGCAGCAGCGCCTGCAACCAGCCTTGTTTGAGATTGTTGATGCCAGCAAATTTACTTGCTGGCTGTTACTTGACAGGCAGCTGCGACATAGCTCGTGGGCAGCTGGTGGTTCAAGCCATCTATGCACTGGTGGGCAGCATCAGCAGCAAATCTGCGACTGCGGCAAACACACTTGCGAAGTCGTTTGTGCAGCACTGGTTGGGTGAGGGAGGGAGGGAGGCAGGGAAACAGAACAGTGTGACTCATTTCAAGAACCTTGACAAGAAGGCCTGCGAGGCAGCACCAGGTGAGAGTCTTTGAGGGTGGTGTGCGTGTGTGCGTATGTGTTTGTGTGATAATGTTGTTGCAACTTTGAGTCCAGGGAAACATGTTCAGGCTGAC
>QAXK01001477.1:0-17398 GCA_004335735.1 Chlorella sp. KRBP
ACACACACTGCCGCCCCTCCTCCTCCTGTTGCCGTGCATCAACCGCAGCACGTGGCGCGGGGTGGGTGCCCAGTCCCCTCAAAGTGCTGGGTGCAGCCCTCACCCTCACGCACACATGGCCACCTCTCACACACTCCTCCTCAACCTCCTCATGCGCTCCGTCGACTCTACCAACCACCACCTAACCGCCGCCAACGCCAACCGCAAGCCCAAGCCCGGCCATGCAACCAACCCTAACCACCCCACTGGCAAGCACGTGCACCTTGGCCCCAACACCTCCACCGGCCGATCGCAGCCACCCTCTGCCACTGCCGCCACCGCCAGTGGTGGCAGCAGAGCGGCACGCGTCACGTCGACGTCAATGGCAGGGTCTAGGGTTAGCGCTGCGGGGGCTAGGGTTAGCGGGATGGGCGGCAGCAGCGTGGCGGGTATGCTGGGTAAGGACCCCGGAGCGGCGATGGCGGTGGCTGAGGCGCATGGGGCGGGTGGGCTAAGCCCTGTGGCAGGGTTGAGGGAGGGCGCGCTGACGGGTGCGGGTGCGGGGGTTAGGGTTGGGGGAGGGTTTGCAGAGGGTGACGGCATGGCGAGGAGGGCGAGGAGCATGGCGCCGCTGCAGCGGCTGCTGGAGGCGTGGCTGCAGCAGACGAACCAGCTGCTGCACCGCTACGGGCACATGGAGGTAGGGTTTTAGACATGCGATGGGGTAGGGCTTAAGGCTGGCAGCACCTGACCTCGGGCCAGGCTTTTATCGTGCGTTGCGTGCTGATGAATCCTGTGTCCTTTGCTTCAATGTGCATGCGGAACCTGAGGTCGTGCTTCAGGAGATGTCCTTGCTGCACGGCGGCATGTCGTCAAACCCTAATGCAAGCCCTAATGCTTTTGCCCTCGTACAAACGCAGAACCTGAGGTCGTGCCTGGAGATGTCCTTGCTGCATGGCGGCGTGTCGTCACTGCTGCTCTCCCTGATCCTGGGCCAGCACTACACGCTGGTGGGGCGAGCACGGTGGGAGCCACCACCGCCACACTTGCAGGTGCGCTACCACCCACCTATACCCTTGGTTCACCTCCCGCTTACACCCACTCTGCGTCCTGAGTTCACCTCCGCGCGCCCCCACATGCATTCTTGTTTCACCTCCACTTGCACCCACCGGCAGCACCCACCCACGCGTGCGTCTCTGCAGCTATACATGTTTGTGGGTCATCATCATCATCATCATCATCATCATCATCATCATCATCATCATCATCATCATCATCATTACACGGCATTTGCAGCTGCCACGTATAGCAAACCGGCGGTGCTGCAGAACAAGAGGGTTGGTTTTGGTGGGTGTTGTGGGGTGAAAGCGAACGGCTGCACTACCAGCGGGTCCACAAGCCCTAACCCAGTGCGTGCTAAACCCTAAACGTGTGCTGACACCCGCAGGACCAACTGCAGCTTGACTCGGCGGCGCTGGCGCTGGCGCAGGGCGGCGGCGGTTGCTGTTCGGTTGGCGGCGGGCTGTTGGCAGCGCAGGGCGTGCGGTGGGTCAGCAGCGACGAGGCAGCACTCAGAGTGAGTGAGGGAGTGTCAGAGTGTGAGAGTGTGAGGGTGGGAGGGTTAGAGTGTTGGCAGCGCAGGGCGTGCGGTGGGTCAGCAGTGACGAGGCAGCACTAAGAGTGAGTGAAAGAGTCATCATCATCATTGCATGGCGTTCTCTGCGGGTGTCATGATGCTGCAGCCGTCACAAAAGATTGCCAGGCAGGCCACGTCAAGCAGAGTTCGCGCCAGTGCACGTTGCTTGTCTGAGGCTGCGCTTGCATGGCTGAAGCCAGGTCCGCTTGTGCTGCTCGGTTCCGTGAGTGAGAGAGTGTGAGAGTGAGAGAGTGAGAGCTCGTTTGGCGTGCCATACGTGGCAAGTGTTGCAGAGACGGCAGGTGTCTGATGTGATGGACATGTCGTTCGTAGCGGCGGCAAACGTATGATTCGCTATGATATGTTACTGTTTGCAGCGGCGGCAAAGCCTGATGGGATGCGCTATGATTTTTTGATGTGTTTGTTTGCAGCGGCGGCACCAGCGGGAGATTGACCGAGAGTACGGCCTGTCAGGCGTGGCGCTCCTGTCGTTGGAAGAGCTGGTCTCCCTCACGCACCAGCTGTGCACGCCCACGCTCTCCTGCCAGCTGGTGCTGTCCGGCTGCCTGGCAGCACTGCAGGTAATGGTTGCGAATAAAGGGTTGCTGCTCTGGCAACCTGTTACCTGTTTCGGCTCTGTCTGAATTCAAGACATGACAAGCGGGTGCCAATCTTGGCGAATCGCTGCGTGCAGGATGCCGCTTCCGCCGTGTACTCACGGCACGTGACGGTCGTCAGCATGCTGCGCGTGATTGCCGCGTCACACCTCCTCTCCAAGGCACAGGTCAGTGTTGGGTCGGTCAGCAAAGGTAGGGCAGCTAACCCTAGCCGCTCAGATGCTGCCGCCTGCTTGCCAGCATGCTGTGAATGATCGCCGCATCACACCTCCTCTCCACGGCACTGCGTGATGCAACGCTAGGGCAGCTAACCCTAGCCGCTCGCCTGCCACGTACTGCACGCGACCATCAGCAGCAGGGCATCCCTGTCCGGAACCCTACCGACTGTCACAAGCCCTAAACCCTAAAACCTGGCATGCGTGTGCGCAGGAGAGGGCTGAGCAGGAGGCCCTGGAGGACGCAGAGTCGCCCACCTCGCCTTCCCGACCCACCTCAGCTCGCGCCACCAGCCCCTCTGGACGGACGAACGCACAGGTGCTATGCATGGCTGGTTTAGCCTCTAGCCCCCGCGGCGCTAACCCTAGCCCCTGCGGCGCTAACCCTAGACCCTGCCGTGAATGCCGACGTGATTCGCGCCGCCCTGTTGCCACCACCGGTAGCGGCAGTGTCAGCAAGCCTGCCTCCTCAGCCCTGGCGTGACTATGTCTCGGCGTTACCTGCTCGTGCGCTGCTTGCCTGAGTCAGTCACTTTGACGGGTCGGATCTTTGCTTGCGGGGCTCGCCCCACCCTGTCAACCTTTTGCTGCCGACCACCCTGTCAACCTTTTGCTGCCGGGACGCATTTGTGCCTCATCGCAGGGGACATTGCAGCGAAGCCCCTCCTCCTCCTCCCGGGGCCCCGCAGCCCTCCAGCTCACCCGCAGCCCTTCGGGCCGAGCCACCCCCACCGCCACCGCCGGCCTAGCCCGCAGCCCATCGGGCCGAGCCGCCACGGCTGTTGGCGTAGGCAGCCCGTCAAGACCGACCTCTGCTTCGCGTCGCGTTGCCGCCGCTGCGTCGCCGCACACGCCTGGCGGCAAGTCGCGCCCCACGTCGCCCTCAGGTGCGCTCCCTTGCGGAGTTGGAAGCTGGCACAGACCACGCCAAGTCATGCGGGTCTAGCCGCTGTGGGCCTGCGGGCCTGCGTCCTTTAACGAATGGTGAGAGGCACGCTGCTCCTTTGTCGAACGCAGGAACCGGCCGAGGCGGAGGCGCCGGGTTGGCGGCTCTGCCGCCCACGCTGCGGGTCGCGGCGCAGCTCCCGGCGGACGCGTTCACCCCGACCGACCTCGCGCGGATCCGCACGCAGACGCAGCAGCTGACGCAGCTGTCGCGGGCAAGGAGCGTGGCGTTTGGGGCTTCGCAGGATTGGGGTGGGATGGAGGACGAGGACGAAGGGGAGAGGGACGCGCAGGGCGGCGAGGTGCAACAGGTGAGCGGAGGCGTGTGTGGCAAAAACAAAGAGGAGAAGCAGGCACGTTTCGGCTGGGTGTGGCTGTTGGCTGGGTGGGTGCACGCGTTTGCGCGGCGACGACGACGCGACAAGTTGGCTGGGTAATTGGCTGGGTGACACGTATTCGAAGGCGAGCACGACGACGCTGGCTGGGGCCTGGGCGATGGCTGGGAGGGCGTCGGCGTGGCCTCGTCGCGTCCTAGCTGTGTGTGGTTGTTGGGAGTTGTCGTGCATCCGGAAGGCGTCGGCGGTGACGCTGGCTCTGGGGGTCTGGGCGATGGCTGGGAGTGCGTCGGCGTGGCATCCTCGATGTTGGCTGGGTGCGCACACCTCATTGCAGCACCTGCGCCCGCCCCTCGCCTGTGCAGAATGCTGGCGAAGCACAGGGCGGCGAAGGTGGACCAGCAGCGTCCTTCTCGCGTGCCTCCTCCTCCCACGCGCCGCGCCGCAGCGCCGGCGGCGGCCTGGCACTCGCGTCGCAGGCGTCGCGCGCCACGACGTACGGCGGGCGGTCGTCGGCCGCGGGCACGGCGGTCAGCCGCGCCACCACTGCCTGGACAGAGGCGGCGCTGTCGTTGCTGCCGCCAGACGAGGCGCAAGACGACGTGAGTCTGGCGCATTGCCAAAGCATCGCCATGGATTGACGTCGCAACACGACGGCACGCATCCCACGTCCACAAGCGGAGTGAACTGCGATCAAAGCACTGTGCTGTGGGGCTTGTTGAGTGCCACTGGAGTGCCACCGCATTGTACCATGTCCACACCGCCTCACATGCCCTCATGCAGGGCTTGAGCATGGCCGGCGAGGGTATGGACGCAGCCCTAGACCTCTCCATGCCCCGAGCGGGGTACTGGCTGCTCATGGCGTCCAGCGCGGTCAAGCGCGCGGCGTGCGGCGTGGCCATCTCCGTCGCGCAGCTGGCAGCGGCCAAGATGAGCACAGGCTCTGTTGGGGCGCTGGCAGAGAGGTGAGCACGGGCCTTTTTAGGCACAGCAAGGCCTCATCAATCATCTCATCATATCAGTCCAGCGCTTGCAACACGCCCAGATGCTGATGTGCACAGCAAGAGAGCCGCTTTTCGATACACCTTCGTTGTCCTACCAGCACACCTTTGGTACACCTTCGTTACCTTGGCAAGCTCCGCAGAGCGTTGCAATGCCCTGCCCGCTCCTTTGCCTGTGCAGGTACACCATGGGTCCGAACCCTGCCTCAGCCTCCGGCGGCGCCAATGCAGGCAACGCCGCCAGTGCGGGGGGCGTGGGCAGCACCGACGAACCTGGTCTGCTGCCCACGCAGCGCATCGCGCTGACTGCTGGCGCCGCCACAGGTCAGTTTGTTGGGCTCCCATGCCGCAAACCTTGCGGCCACGCACCATTCGTTTCTCTGTGTGAGAGGGGCTTGCATGGCACGCCATGCCCGCACCGCCAGCGAGCCTTGCACTCTGTGCCACGCATTTCCGTGTTCAGCCTTGCCCTCTGTGCCTTGACCCAGGTACTCTCGTGTTCAGCCAACCGTGCAAAGCGTGCGCCTGTAAGCGGCTGCACGGCTCGCCCGTCAAACCCTAACCCTAGCCCTAACCCTAGCACCGGTCCATGCAGGAACTCACTCCTCGGGCTCCAGTGCCAACAGCTCCAGGGCTAGCAGCATGAGCGGTGCTGACTCGGACCTGGACGCCGCTGAGTCTGGTGCCACCAAGAAGAGGCAGCAGCGGACGAGTGGAGGCAGCCCCAGCGTCACAGGAGGTGCGTTTGCTGCACAGAGTACTCGTCTTCTGTCCTGCTTACAGTGCAAAGCACAGGCAGCAGATAACAGAGCGCTGCAAGGGCGCAGCGTGCAACAGAACGATCGGTCCTGGCTGCTTTTTCATGAGCAGGCGTGGTGCCTGATTCCCACTGCTATTACTACTTGTGGGGCTGTTACCACTCGTGGTGCTGTTACCACTTGTGGGGCTGTTCGCACTTGTGGTGCTTTTACCATTTGTGGGGCTGTTACCACTGCTGTTCCCAATGCACTGCTGTTTCCACTTATGGTGCACAGGAAGCCAGAGGAAGGGGCGGAGGAGGCGGCCCCCAGGCGTGGCAGGCGCCCTGGCCCGGCAGCAGCCCACCCAGGTGGACGTTTCCCTGGCGCAGTCGGTCGCCAACGCCAGCGCCACGGCAGCGGCCAGGATGCTGGAGCAGCTCAACGGACAGACACCCCAGGTGTGTTCTTGAAGAGAAAACTTCATGAGCTACAGTTGGAGCTCCGGCCTGAGTTATAGCTCCAGCCTGAGCAAGCCGGGCTTGCAAAAGCATGTATCGTCCTCCTGTAGCAGGCGTACAGTTGGAGCAGGCATGCAGTGAAGCGTCTCAAACCAACCTTGCCCGTTGTGTTGCCCTCGTCGCCGCCACACCACCTTTGCAGGTGCTGCAGCAGCACTGCAGGCAGCTGCTCATTGCCTGCAAGAACAGCGGAGTGGGTTCGGAGCTGGTGCTGGCGCTGTCCTCGCTGCCGGGGCTGCTGGACCCTGCCAGCCAGCTCCGCTCCATGCAGGTGAGGGCTTGGTGCTCCATGCAGGTGAGGGCTTGGCTAGGGCGTGTTGTAGAAACGGCTGATTACAGCGGCTTCGGGAGCGCCTCCGGGAGCGCCGCCGCCTCAAGACACTGGCAAAATACTGGCAAACACGGACAACACTGACCAACACTGAAATTGATAACGCGCGCCCCTTTGCTATTCGTTTGCAGGTGGTCCTCAAGCCCATGGCAGCGGCGGCGGTCCAAGCCTCACTCGAGGCGGGCATGGAGATTGCAGCCGCCGCCATCGCCGTGATGGACCGTATGGGTGACCCTCACCACCGCAAGGGTGAGTGAGGCGTGGCTAGGGTTTAGCATGAGGTTGCAGCCGCCGCCATCGCCGTGATGGGCCGTATGGGTAACCCTCACCACCACAAGGGTGAGCAACCAGGCTGTGGCGGCTGCTGTGGGAGCCACGAATCGATGACACGACTGTGATCAGTGCTTGCTGATGCAAACCGCATCTGTGCCACGGCTTCTCGGTTGCACGTACGCCTGCTCGCACCCTCAATCCATACATGTTTGCTCCTCGGTCCACGGTGTGCGTGTGTGTGTGTCGAGCTTTGCATCTGGCGCGGCAATCTCTCGCAAGCAGATGAGCATAGGTAATCATCATCACGTGTGTTGCTCTGTTGCAGGCCATGGAGGGCGCACGGCCTCCCCTTTGGCTCCCTTGGCCGGGCCCCTACCCCCCCACCTCCTGGGGAACGCCCCCCAAGGCAGTTGCAGCATCAGCGCAGCCGCCACCCCCACCCCCACCCCTGTGACTGAGGCGCTTGGAGGTGGCTCTGGAGGAGTTACAGTGGGGTGGGCGGGGGCGAGCGGCAGTGGTGCGGGGGCGATGCTCGTGCGTGCTGCGGGCAGCAGGCGGAGGGACATGGTTGGAGATGAGGAGCAGGGTGAGGGTGAGGGCGAGGGTGGGGGTAAAGTCGGAGTGGGCGGGGATGCCGATGGGAGTGATGGGGAGGGGAGGTGGAAGGCGTTGGGGACGGGTGTGGTGGTGGCCAACGGTGCTGCCGGTGGTGAGGGGCCGACGGTTGCGACGGTTGCAGGTGAGGGTGCCGTGCGGCGTCGGAATCCGAGTTTGAGGCTCGACATTCCGCCGGTCACTGGTGGGGGAGGTGCGAGCCCGGGAGTGGGAGGGGCGACGGCGGTGGCGGGTGGGGGAGTCGGCGCGGTTGGGGTGGGGCTGGGAGCGGGGAGCTCGCAGGGATGGGAGGCGCACGCGTCGGTGATGGCGGCGGACGAGCCGCCGGACGCGCTGTGGCTGGAGCAGGAGAGGCTCAAGCTGCAGAAGACGCAGCTGTCGGTGAGTCGACTCGTTGTGATGTCGAAATGTCGCCGATCGATCGATCGCGCAGTATGCGAGCAGGCTGAGCTGCACAACGCCGCTGCCCGCGGAACGTGCGCGAGGTGCGGGGGTGACAGCGACCGCAGGGTCACACCGGTTGCACGTCTCTTGCTTCTTGCGCAGGCGGTCATCACGGCGCTGGACAACGTGCACGCGGTGCTCCTGGACCTTCCGCAGCCAGAGATGAACTCGGCGATCGCTACGCTGGCGGAGCGCCCGCACCTGCTGGGATGCTGCAACGTCTTCTGCGCCAATGTGGTCGCGGGGCGGCTCGAGAAGGAGGTGGCGTTCAAGCGCTGCGAGCACTGCCAGCGCGTGTGGTACTGCTGCGAGGCGTGCCGCAGGCAACACGCGCCGCACCACCGGCAGTTCTGCGGGTGGTCCACCTCGCTCGTTGACATCGGCTAGGGATCTGCCGCAGCTGTCGGCATTGCCTAACCGTTACCGGCCTTGCTGCCTGAGCGGAGACGCCTGACTTGTCGCCGAGCGTGGGACGGGCGTGGCCTGTTGCACTAAAGGCCACCCGACAGCAGACGTACACACACTTTCCAATGCCGGCACACAGTATGCAAGTACACAACAGCAGGAAAACCAAGGGGATACATAACAGCGCCTGGCAGGTGCAACCAAGCCCGGCCCCAAAGCATGCCGCTCTCCTCAAGCAGACTGCGCACGTAATGCCGTAGGCGCCAGCGCCGACCTCCACACAGCAGGCACTGGCGCTCCAAGGCTCTGGTGCCTAGCACCAGCCAAACAAGCGCACGCAAAAGCAAAGGCGCAGAGCGACACAACCCACACAATCCCACACACGTCCCTCTACGTCAGTAACTCGTCCGGTTGGATGCATTATGCACTAGCGTTGTGGTGGGAAGTGAGTGGTGAGCGCGCACCCACAGGGCACTATCAAGCCTCACCCACCCTTCAGCCGAGGCAACAGGGTGGCGGGGGGTGGAGAGGTGCACAGCAACGGGAGGCACGCTGTCGAGCCGCGGCCGTGCCGAGCAGGAAATCACGAGTCCATTGCGACATCCGTGGGGCAACCGCTGCCGGCATGCGACGCACGCCGAACAAAAACGCCACAACAATGGTGGCTGTTGGTGCTGCAGCTGCCCGGTCTGCGGCCCTGTGCAAGGCAAGCAGCACCCCGCACGCCTCACACCCTGGCAGTGGCATTGTGCTGTGCTGCGGAGGGGCCGTTGAGACAGACGCCGCCGCCGCCACTGCAGTCTGGCTACCGCTGGCGCTGCTCCACCGCCAGACGCCAGCAGGTGATGGCATTAACAGCGCCGCCACCACTTCTGCCAGTCTGGCTGAGCATAGGTAGCCCACTGGCAGTGCTGCCGCCGCCACCAGCAGCAGCACCACCAGCCCGGCTGTGCCATCACCCAGACCACGGCATCAGTACGCCCACCCCTATCCGTCGCCTGGTGCTGCCGCCGCCACCGCAGCTGGCACGTCACCACCAGTCCGGTTGCGCCACGGGCACCGTCGGCGGTCGTGTCACCACCTTGCCCTGCCGCCGCTGCTGGTTGAGCCTCTGCGGCCGGAACAGCGTGCGAATCTGCCCCGCCGTGGGCCTGGCCTCGGGGGCGCCCTGCTCCTGCTGGTCCAGGCGGCCGGAGAACCAGTCCCCGTCGCCCTGGCTGCAGTGCACGCGCATGTCGAAGCGGCGCAGCTCGCGGGCGCAAAAGACGCAGGGCGTGGCGCAGGCCAGCGCGCCGTCCTTTTGGTACCGCCACACGGTGATGTCCCCGCCCGCCTTGCGCCGCACCCACGTGACGATCTGGTGGCTGCGCAGCCCGTGCTTGCGCGCGTCGCTGACCCAGCTGCTCAGCAGACGCCGCTCTGCACATGCAGCAGCAGCAGTGGCAGCGCGCCAAGGCGTGCACAAACTCCGTGAGCTGTGCCGGCGCCCACACCAATCTGTGCGCATGGAGCGACCACGCTGCCATGAACGCCTGCGAGCGCTAGTGTGCTGCTCGCGCGCCCTGTCCTGGCTGGGAGGAGTCGCGCGCCGCACCCGCGACGACTGAATGCATTCGCAGGCGGCTCAAGCGCGCTGAGCCCCCTGCCGCCGCAATGGCAAGGCGTGCACCCCCGCGTGCATCATGCCCTGCAGTGCTCACCGGCGCAGCAGCGGTGCGTGCTGCTGATGGGCTCAGAGGGCGAGGCGCGCGGTCGGCCGGCAGTGCCGTGCTGCAGCTTCTGCTTCTGCTCCTCGGCCTTGTACACGTTCGTCTTCTGCTGCACACCGCCGCACGCTGTATGCCGAGCCTTCAAAACGCTCGGGCTGCTCCTCGGCGCAGGGCGCCGCGCTGCAGAGGAGGAGCGCCTCCTCGCCGTAGATGTGCGCCGCCGACTGGTTCGGACGAGTAAAGGTCGCGTACACGTAGCGGTTGAACTGCACCATTGCGTCTCCTGGGATGGGGCTGCTTGGCAGATTGGGATTGGGAGTTTGGGGGGCAGTGGGCGCGGTGAGGCGGCACTGGGCGCGGGGAAGGCCGTGAGAGCTCCGTGTGCTGGCGTGCTTGCAGGTTGGCTGTGGCTTCAAGCCAGCACGCACACGTCCCCCCCACGTCCCGCATGCGCTCAACCCCACGTCCGTCACGCGTGGCGCTGCCGCTGCTGTTCCTGCTGCCGCTGCTGAGGGTCCACGTAGTGTGAAGAGTGCTCCGGCCGCAGGACTTGGTAGGGGTCCGACGGTTCGTGCCTGCAGGCAGGCGAGCGCAGCGCCGCAGTTGCATGCAGTTGAGCATCAACTTGCATGCGCGCAACCGGTCAGGGGCACATCTCACAGGAGCCCAGGAGAGTGCTATATGGCCCTGGCCCCATCCTGCCCCTGGACCCCCAGGCGGGGACCCCTAGGACCTCGGCGTGCGCCTCACCCTTCTCTTGACGCCAAGCACTTGAAGAGCAGCCGCGTGGACGCCCAACCTTGTGTGAGGATGGACCCCTCTGCACCCGCCCACACCTGCAGCCGCAAGCAGAGGACCGGATGGGGACAGGCTGCGCTCTGCGCAGGGCCAGAAGACGCTGAAGTCAGCAGCGAAGTGCCCGCTGGCTCACTGCTGGCACCTCTTGAAGGCAGTGCTGCTGGTGCTGGTGTCCTGTGCCAAGCTGGGAAGCTGCTCAGGCGCCTGTTCCGCCCCTGCGCTGCACTATGCGCGGCGCACCTGCGCAAAGTCCTCCACCCGGTCGTTGCATCTGCGTGCATGGGCAGCACAGATTGAGCACTGCAGTGCTCATGCTGCCAGCAAGGCGCCATGCGAAGGGCCGCCGCCAGGACGCCCGCGTGCTGCTCCCCCAGCATCCCTGCGCTGCGCAGGCTACCTGATGTCCCCACGACGCGCTTAATGAAGTGTGCACCGAGCTGCAGTTGATGGAGCGCGCACCTGTGAGGCTTTCGTTTGGCGACGCCTTCCTGGTGCATAGCGACGGCGAACTCGCGCTCGTCGCGGAAGCCTCTGACGGACCCCCAGTTGAAGGCCACGTAGAGGGCGCTGGCCCCTAGCACGCCGGTGAACACCTGGAGCACCCGCGTGAGCGCCACGGGCTCGCTGACGATGGGCTGCGCAGGCCGGACCTTGCCCGATGCGCCTCTCCGCACTGCGGACGCCATTGCTCTGCCTAGTGGGCTTGGGGAGTGTAGTGGGCTTGGGGAGCTCTGGACTTGCAGGCGCTCATCACGCGGTGCACGCGCACGTCCGAACACGAACCACAGCGACAGATTGTGCCAGCAACAGTCCTTTCCGCTTAACCCTGCACCAACGGCAGTCCCAACAGCAGCACCCCACAAATGGCAACGTGCACTATACCAGTTTGCTGTACAGCGGCAGGATTCATCAGGTTCCAAGCAGTTCCCAGGAAGATGATGGGTAAGATGAATAGAATTGCACCAGTCCGGCCACCTGGTGCAACTGTTGGCATTGTATAAGCTTATGCGGAGCCGATGCCAGTCCTCCTGCTTTTCAATACGCGATGAACAGCGCTTCCTGCTTCTGCCTGCTTCTCCCTCTTTTCTTTGCAGCCTATTGCGTCTTGCCACCCAGCACCACCTCATGAGGCAGCATACCACTACCTGATTCCCCCCACGCTGTGAAGCAGCAGCTGAACGCTCACACCTTGCCCCTCTCGCCCGCCTCCCCACCCAACGCCTTCCCCCCTAGCACGGCCCCTGCAGCCTCATTCGGCGTCAGCCACCATCGCACCGCCTCAACGCTGGGTGGCAGCGGCGTGCGGTTGGGCCCCCCAGCAAACTCGTTGACCAACGGCGAGTTGGGCGCCGGGGGCTTGGGCCAGTTCACGACGTCGACGAGCATGCGCACCCACTTGTCGGCGTGCGAGAGCAACTCTGAAGCCTCCGCCAGCGAGCGAGCGTGCACCTCGGCCTGCGTCAGCCCTCCCTCGGGCTCGTCCCACATGACAGCGTCCGCCGGCGCCGCCGCGAGCAGCGGCTGCAGCGCGTTGATGCTGTGCAGGAAGGTGTCGTCCTCGGGTGTCATGGAGGGGGGTGCCAGGCTCGGCAGCGCGGGTGCGAGGGTGTCGGCGGGGGCGGCGTTGCCGTGTGGGTCGCGTCGCGCGAGGCGGAGGGGGCCGGTGGCGATGCTCTTGATGATCCCTCCGACGCGGAGGGGCCAGCACGGCGCCGCAGCTTGCTTGGACGACGCCCGCGCGATTCGAGCGTTGGAGGCAGCGGTTGCGTGCGCTGCTGCGCCGGAGGTCGAGGTAGGGTGGTGGCTCTTCTCGCGCGCCTCGACGATTGTGTTGTGGGACGCGACGCCTGCGCGCTTGGCGATGGCCACGGCCTCCTTGCGCAGGTTCCATTGGCCAGATGCGCGATCCAGCTCGTAGAACGGGAGCAGCTTCCACCCGTGCTCCGCCACCTGCGCGCACGTCCCAACGCGTGCGTTCACCGGAAGGAGGTCGAACGATCATTCGATGCGTTCACGCCCTCCCTCACGCAAGCCCTAGCCCCACGGCACGCAGACGAATCGCGGCGAAGCGCAGCAACTCACCAAGCAGGACGGCCCACCTTCCCACGCACACACCTGCTTGATGGCTTGCACCACGTACTCCACCTCCTCCCGGGTCGTGGCGAACTTGACGCTCACGCGCGTCCATCCGGGCTTGATGAAGCCGTGGCCCTCGCCAATCATGGCGCTGATCTCGAGAAGCGTGCGCTCGCCCAGCGGTCGCCTGCGAATAGGACACAAGAGCGACGGCAGCACGCGGCAGGCTGTTAGGAACATTGGGCGGGGCGAGAGGGGCGAGAGGGGCGAGAGGGGAAGCGTCCCTGCGCCTAGACCTCAAGGCCCCACGCTCCAAGCCTCTCTGGGAAACCTGCTCCTCGCCTTACGCATTGCCCAAGGCATGCTCACTGGTCCCCACGCCCAAGCAAGGTACCACTCACTGCTTGAGCTGATCCACGTCGAAGAGCGCCGCCGCCGCCAGCACGCCGGCAGGCAGGCTGGCCTCAGCCTCCACGTCCCGCACCAGCACCGCGCTCACGTTGGCGCGCGTCGGCAGAGGCATCTCGCTCAGGCCGCCACCGCCCCTCTGCGCAGCCGGCGCGCCGCCGCTCGCAGCCGCCATGCCGCACAGCGCGCCGCGCCCGCTGGACGCGCACACCCACCGGCCTGCCAGCGCTGGCGGCGACCCCACCCCTTGCGCTGCTCCAGCCGCTTCGGGCTCCGACGGAGCAGGGATGCTGTTCGCAGGACTGCCCACCGCACTCGACGCCGCCTGGTTGGCGTTCATGGCTCGCAAATAGCTCAGCGTCACTCGGTCCGTGAGGGTCAGGGTCTTGAACATGCCAGAGGGCTTGGAGTCGAGCTCATTGAGCAGCCGTGAGGGGTGCTGTGCCAGGCTGGAGCCGCTTGTCAGGGCGGTGGGGAGGCCGTTGGGGGAGTGCCGGCTGGTGCGTGTGGGGGTGGGTCGCTCTCCAGAGCTCGCTCTCTCGCTGTCGGTGGCCTGTTGAGGGTGGGCGACGGCGGCGGCGATGCCGGCCAGGCCCTCGGGGACGAACCTGTGGAAAGGGCACCATTGCGATCATCACATTGCTGTCAGCATTTGCCACCACTGCGCAGTGCCGCCGGCCCACCCGCAAGAGCTCCACCGCCATTCGCACACAGCGAACCACCGCAAAACAGGTGCGCTGCTCCCAGCCGCCACCCGCACTACCTGCCACAACATGAAGCACTGGCACCCGCACACAGCAAACCACAGGCGAAACAAGTGCAAAACAACTGCTCCCAGCCCCGACTCACACCACCTGCACCCGCCCACCCGCCCACTCGCAAACCACCCGCGAAACAAGTGCGAAACAACAGCTCCTACCCGCCCACCCGCACCCCCACGCACCACGCACCATGATGGGAGCTCGTTGTTGGACGCAGTGTTGGACGCCGCTGCCGCGCCCCTGCTCACGGTGCCCAGTTGCTGGAGGGAAGGGCTAGCAGGTGGCCTCCCCGAGCCGCCCACCTTGCTCATCTGACCCTCCGGCTGGCGCACGGCTGTGCCAATCTTCGCCTCCACCTGCCGCTGCTGCCCCTGCTGTTGCTGGGCAGCGCTGATCAGCCCGCCGTTGTTGCCGACGCCGCCGTTGCCAGCCGGCCCAAACGTGGCGCGCGGCCGCAGGCGCTCGCCAAAGATCGGCGCCAGCAGGAGGAACCCGTAGGGGCCGGCGCAGCTGCACCCGCTGCGCGACTGGATGCCGTACAGGTCGTTCAGCAGCTTGGCGACATAGTTGTGGTGCAGCATCACCCGGCTGCCCTCTCCCTCCTTGCCCTCTGCCTCCTTGCCCTTCTTGCCACCACCGCCCCCTGCCTCGCTAACACCGTTGCCGCCGCCACCACCGTTGCCAATGCCATTGCCATTGCCGTTGGCGTAGCCGCCGGTGTCGCCGCCGCCGCTGCTGCTGGTCTTGGCGCCGTTGGCTGCTGACGTGGCGTGCTGGGTGATGTGGGCGGGGGCCAGGACCATGAAGGAGACGATGCCCAGCCTGCGGGTGGTATGCGGTGCAGGTGCGGGTCTGTTGACGACTCCCAAAGAGGAAGGGCAGACAGGGCATGCCGTGTGTTGTGTGTGTGTGTAGCTTGCAAACAGGGCTTGAGGCCACATCAACGAAGGCAGCACGGATCGGCAGCGATGAAAGATTAGGCACCAGCCCAGGCCAGAGCATGCAGGCACCAAGCCGCGGGGGAGCGGAGGAAGCGCAGTGTGCGTGTTGAGCTTGCTGGGTGGCCAGCGGCCGATGCCTCACAGCCTACTGACACGCTCGGGCTTGCATGGTGTGCGGGGACACTGTGTGGACGCTGTTTCGCTTGGGTTTGGCATTCCTGCCCGCACCTGGAGTCATCATCATGGAATGCAGGTGGTGGGAACGCTGCCCTGGCCTAAGGGTGCCCTGCTCTCCTGCCCGCACCTGGAGTCATCATCATGGAACGCGGGCCGGTCAGAGCCCAGGAGGATGACGTCAGGGATGGAGGACAGCCCCTGCAGCGTGTCAACAAACAAAGCACGTCTGTGTCAGCGGCAACGGCGGTGGTGGCGGCAGCAGCAGCAGCGGCAAGACTGACTGCAAGCGTCGCTGGGCAGTGCTCCGGCTACCAGCCCTTCACTTCCACAGCTCCAGCTACCAGCCCTTCACTTCCACAGCTACCACAGCTCCAGCTACCAGCTACCAGCCCTTCACTTCCACAGCCGCAAAGGCCGAGGGGGTGGCGGGGGAGCTTGGGGGAGCCCAGGGTCATGTGCGTGATGATATTGTTATCTACAGTATGCTCATCTGCTTGCCAGAGATGGCCGCAACCAGACGCAAAGCTCGACACACACACACACTCACCGTGACGAGCTGCTTGATGAGCTCCCTCTCCCGCCGGCACACGTCCGCGTTGCCATGCGCCTCGTGCATCAGCCCAAACGCCAGCCCGCAGCGGATGTTGCCCAGCACGTTGGGCGTGCCCGCCTCCTCCCTCGTCTCAGGGTCGCTCTCGTACAGGTGTGAGTAGGGTGTGACGTACGTGACGGTACCGCCCCCGGCGCGCGTGGGCGGCAGCGTGGGGTCGAACAGGTCGCGACGGGCCACCAGCACACCGCTGGCGCCGGGGCCACCGATGAACTTGTGTGGGCTCAGGTAGATGCCGTCCTGCGAGTGTGTGCCCAGGGCAAGTGTGCGCCCCATGAATTCGTGGGGTGTGCCAGGGTAAGTGTGTGCCCAATGAACTTGTGTGGGCTCAGGTAGATGCCGTCATGCGGGTGTGTGCCAGGGTAACAGTGTGATGTGTGAGTCATCATCGTCGGCATGGTGTTCACGGCAGAGGCCGTGGTGGTGCAGCCGTGTGTTGTGTGAGTGTGTGTTGTTGCTTGGCGTGCGGTTTAGGTCTGGCCTGTGTGTGTGTCGATATTTGCATCCGTTTGGGCGCCTCGGCGGGGCCGGAGCCCACTGCCGGGCGTATCAGATGTGTGTGTGTGGCGAGCTTTACATCTCGAGCAGCCATGTCTGGCAAGCAGATACCAGTGTGTGGCCGCAGTAGCAGGGCAGGGCAGGGCCAGGAGCAGGGCTGCGTGCTTCTTTCGTCATGATTGTTCACTCCAGGCGGTGCCAGGTGCAACTGAACAAAAACTGACCTTGTACGCTCCAGGCTTGCCAGAGGGCTCCATCTCAATGGGCAGGTAGGAGCCTGCGCATGTCAGCGTAGGGTGCGGGCACAGTCACTAACTGTCTCACCAACGCTTGTAGGCACAGGCTCAACAAGACACAGGCTCAACAGGCACCGAGGCTGGGGCATGACGCACGTCAGATACACGCGCTGCTTCCTTGAAAGTCATTGCATCTGGCCCACCGCCCACCTGCAGCGGCGTAGTCAAAGAAGGCCAGTCCCTGGTGCTTGTGCATGATGGTGGCAATGTCGTCCACCTGCAGCGTGATGCCCGTCACGTTGCTGCCTGCAAGCAGTCGGGCGGGCGGGCAAGGACGCAATACCACCACGCGACGACGCCAGGACCTGCATGCTGCAGTGTGCTGAGCTTGACATCTGGCGCGGCCATCTCTGGCAAGCAGATGCGCAGTGTGCTGTGCAGCAGGGCATCTGACGTGCCCACAAAGCGGCAGGACTGGTGCAAAGTCCCTGCACCGTGGCTGACCCTGGTGCCTGCTGCTTCCGTCTGGCCAGGCCGATGTGTCCGAGCGACACCCAATCCTCCACCGCCACTGGCAGGCCACTTGTAGCTTTTGCCTGGTGCTAGCGCCGGGACTTTGCAGCAACTGAAGCTCCTCCACTGCTGCTGCCAAAGGGCTGGCTCGTGTATCTCGCGTCTGGTAGTGGCGCCAGGCCCACTGGTGGTGGTGCCAGGCCCATGTGTCGCGTCCTTCCCATCCCATGTGGCGTCCTCCCCGCATCCATCCCTCCCCATGTGGCGTCCTCCCCGCATCAACCTGTTTATGACACTAGTTCTCGAGTGGCACCCAAGCCTCCACTGTCACTCAGACCATACGCTGGGCTGTCATGTCAGGACGCACCCGCGCTGAAGCTGCCCACAAGCAGGCGGTGCGGGTGCACCTGGCGCCTCCATGCGACCTCACGCTCGAGCTGGGCGAGGTCCAGCCGCCCTGACGCGTCCTCGCCAATCACCTGCATTTGCACAGGGGCAAGTCGACAACACGTGATAATGCTGCTCCTCCTCCTGCTCCTCCTCCTGCTGGTGCTGGTGCTGGTGCTGGTGCTGGTGCTGGTGCTGGTGCTGGTGCTGGTGCTGGTGCTGGTGCTGGT
>QAXK01001482.1:0-10207 GCA_004335735.1 Chlorella sp. KRBP
CAGGTGCAGGTGTGTGTGTGTGTGTGTGTGTGTATCGAGCTTTACATCTGGTGGAGCCGGTTATGGCAAACAGATGGTCCCACAATTCGCAGTCATGTCACAGACATGCTTCACATCCACAGCCCAGGAATTTCAGGCTGAAAATGTTTTGGGGTTTTGTTCCCCGGCAGCCACTGGGCTTGGCATGTCCTGTGGTGGTTCGCACTATGCAAGCAGGTTTCTCTCTGCCCGCATAACGCCAGCCATGCGAGGGCTTGCACATGCATGTGCGTGTGTGCACGCTCACCGTCATCTGCGTAGTCGGCAGCCACCACGTGGTCGTCGTCCGAGGCCCCCACCATCTCCGAGGTGCAGCTTCACACACAGCGTGCACAGCAGCGCAAGGAGCAAGGGTCAAGCACTCTCTATAGGTCGTCATCATCATTGCATGGCGTTTACGACAGGTGTCATGATGCTGCAGGTGTAGCACTCTCTGCGGAGGGTGTATAGGTATGCTTCATCAGCAGGAAACATCACAAGGTCCCTACAGGGTCCCATGGTTCTCCACAACCGCCCTGCAAGATGCTGGTCTCACAAAGGCGTCCCAGGCCCCAGCACGCACACACAAACCGATGCAAATATCGACACATACAAACACACACCTCCTCAGACAAGCAACGTGCACTGGCGTGAACTCTGCTTGACGAGGTCTGCCTGGCGAGCTTTTTAGACGGCTGCAGCATCATGACACCTGTCATGAACGCCATGCGATGATGATGCTGTTGCTGCTGCTGCTGATGATGATGACACACACCTGCTGCGCATCGACGGCCACGACTTGAACAACCGGTGGTCGGGCTGCGGCTCCGAGGTGGACATGGCGACGGGGAAGCTGAAGCCTCCGCCTCCGCCACCCCTTGGCCCTCTGCCACCCGAGGCGCTGCCACCCGGCGCTCTGCTGCTGCCTGGCCTCGGGCCCCTGCCGGTGCTTCCCGGCGACCTGCGCGTGGGAGTTGACAGGAGCAGCAGGGAGCGCCAACTCGCAAGTTGGATATGATAGGTGAGAAGCAATTGCTAGTTCGCTTCGCATGTCGAATGTGCATGTCATGTACTGAATGAGAACAGCACGCACGTGACCCACAGCGGGTAATCGCGGATAGGATGCAAGAGTGTCCTCCTCCCTGGGACACGAGTGCGCCCCCCGCACCTGCCGTCAGACGACTTGGTCCCGCCGCCAGCAGACCACGACACATGCGCACCACCACCACCGCCACCACGGCCGCCGCCGCCGCTGACACTGCCACCGCTTGCTGCATTCAACCTCAGGTGAGAGGCCCCAGGCGGCGAACCCAACCGTGGGCTCCCACCCTCCTGCTGCTCTCCCACACCCACTCCCACCCCCGCCCCCGGCCCCGTTCCCGTTCCTCCACCGCTGCTCCTGCCAAACACGTCAGCGCTAGCAGCCACAGGTGGCGCCAGCACCACCGCCGCCCCCGCCACCTGGGCCAGAGGCACCAGCCCAGACAAGTCTGGCTCTGGCGGGTCAACTGCCGCAAGCCCTAAAGGAGGGCCTAGGTCGATGTCTGTCGCGTCATACAACGCAGCACCCTGCTGCTGCTGCTGCTGCTGCTGGGTGCCGCTGCTGGGTGCTGGGCTGAGCTCCACTGTACCGCCAGTCGCGCCAGCATCCACTGCAAGTGCGCCACCGCCGCCGCATGCCGCTGGTGCTAGCACGACAGCTGAGAACTCAATCTCGCCCACCACCTCCTCCTCAGCAGCCACAGCAGTACCTGCAGCTGCTGCTGCACCACAGCCAGAGGCATCGGCAAGAGCCCCACCAGAGGACGGGGCCGCAGCGTCACCTTCCTGCTGGCTTCCACCCGACAGCCGCCGCAGAGCCCCTAGGGTTGCGCTAGGGTTGGCTGCGTCGCCACCGCCACCGCCGCCGTCGTCGCCCGCAGCGTCAAAATCAAAGTCTTTGAAGGAGGAGGAGAGGGACTCGACGCGCGAGAGCACGGGGCGGCCCTCTCCCTCGCTCGCCATGGCGTTACCGCTGCTCTTGGTGGGCGTGGTCACAGGCGGGGCCAGGCGGATGCCCACCGGCCCGAGGTCCCAGGCATCAGCACCAGGCGGCAGCAGCTCCAAATCAGGCACTTCGCCGCCGCTCCCGTACCGCACGGCAGCGTCGCGGGGGCTGGCTGGCGGCGCGGGCATGATTGCGTTGTGGGAGCTGGAGGGGGCAAGGTCGACCACTGCGCCGGAGATGCTGCTGGCGCACGTGCTGCCACCGCCATCCTCCCTGTGAGACCTGCCCGCCTGCCCTGGTCGCTCGCCGCTGCCGTCGTCACTGCCCTCCTCATCCTCCTCGTCGTCGTCGTGGTTGCCGTCGCTGTAATGGCTTTCGGACGCCCCTGCGCCTGCGTTGGAAAGCCCAAGCTGGGACGGCTGGCTGAGGGAGGCCACGCTGTGCGTGTCTACACTGCGCGCATCGCTGAGGTCCAGCTCCGCCTCCACGAAGTGCTGCTGGGCGCCCGCGTCGCGACGCTGGTAGCCGGCGTCGTCGAAGTTATCGTACTCGTCCACGGAGGGGCCCCAGGGCGCTGCGAGCGGCGGGCGGGGACGTGCAAGCACGTGACCGGCCGGCGCGGGGTGGGCCTGAACCTTGGCACTCTGACACCCTCCCCACGCCCCACGAGCACGATGTCGCCTGCTAGACTCTGCTTCTGCTTCTGTAAGCTTCTGGTGCCCACTCGACGCAACCCTGGCCCCGTCCTGCCCTGCTCGTTCATCGCGCACCTAGCTGCTCGTGGAGCTTGTGCGGCGCGCTGCGCGGTGCGCTGAAGCTGGAGCTCGTCTGTGGGGCGTCTGGCAGGTTGAGCTGGAGCGCACCCCCGCTCGCGCCAGCATCTGCTGCCTCTGGCGTCGGGGACCTGCCACGAACACGCACGATGCACGTCGCAATTGTGCCGATGGCGCGAGGATCCCTCTCTGGACGGGAGTCAACAACAACCCCACCACCGGCAACAACGCTTGCTGCGTGCACTGCATTCGTGTGCTCTCACCACAGCTGCTGCAGCAGCTCCGAGCCAGGCGTGGCGGCCCCCTGGGACGCGAGCTGCGCCACCAGCGCCTGCACGGCCTCCGTGTAGCCAGACTGCTGCAGGAAGGACAGGACAGAGAGCAGCTGCTCCTCCTGCTGCTGCTGCTGCTGCTGCTGCTGGCCTTGTTGGGCCATGCCGTCACGGGTGGTGCCGGGCACCGGGCGCTCAGCAGGCTCGCCTCACGCCCTGCCGCTGCTCCGTCGTGGCTGGCTGCACGCAGGCTGTGGTATTCTTGCTGCTGCTGCCATCTCTGTGTCTGAGGTCTCTGCGCGAGAGGAGGACGTACCTCGCCATGCGCCCCATGCGGGGACGATCGCTCATGCAATCACTCGCCCCACGTGGCAACTTGCGCCGCCAATGGCACTTGCAGAGTAGTTGTGGGTTAGGGCTTCACTTTCTATCTGGAGCAGCACAAGGCTCAAAAGAAAGGCAACCGCAAGGAAGCAATCAGCACCTCGACGGCAAGCGCAGCAATGGGCATGGGTGCCAGGACTCTATTGCCGTTGGGCAGCGTGACTCACACGCAAGGCAGTGGTCAAGATCACGCAGCGGTCCCCTTACTGGCAGTGATGCACTGAGACTGATAGGACGCTCCAGGTGGGGTGTAGGCAAGAGATGCTTCTTCTCGCAGGCCCTGCAGGCGCTACGATGCTTGAGGGTGCATTTCCTTTCCAAGACGTCAACACCACCAACCCACACCCACAACCGCCCATGAATACTACAGCCGCAACAATTCCCTGTTCTGGAACACGTGCACGCTGTGCACATGCAACTCAATCCCTTGGCAGGAAGCATGCGTTCGGACCGCAAGGGCCACTCAGGTGGAGCAGTGTAGGGTCCCGCACGACAGCAGCTCGCCGTGATGCATGCTGTAGCAAGGGCAGCGACAACGCAAGGCGTGCAGTCATCGCTACCAGCACAGAGCCAGCAAAGAGCAGGAGTAAAAGAGAGCCTTGCAGGGCAAGGGCGAGGGTTTTTGCAAATGCTGTTGCTAAAGTTGTGCCGGCAGACGTCGCACATGCAAGTGCTGAGTCCTGCGTGGTGTGGGTTTCCTGACACGAGGGCGAGCGGGGAAGGAGTGCTGAAGCAAGCTGCGGCGATGCTTGCCACTCTCCAGGAAGAAGTCAAAGCGGTAGCGAAACAAAGCCAAAGCTCAAAGCCCGCAACACACCATCCCACCGCCTCACTCGTCCTCCTGCAAAGGCCTGGCGTCCTGGCATGCCATCACCGTCAGAGCAAATACTGCCCACGCCGCAGCAAAGCCCGGCCAAAAGTTGTCGCGCACGTCCACCTCCTGCGTGGCACGACTCCCTAGCTGTGCGCCCTAGTGCAGTCACCCTCCGCGTGCACCCTTGTTTCAGTTTCGGGTAATACCAGTGCCATTTTGAACAAAAACAACGGCACAAGTTAACCTTTGGAGCTCCAACCGTGCTCCCGCACGTCGTGGCCAGGGCACTGGCCCACTCTATCGTCACCTCTGCCGTCAGCAGAGCAGAGACACCTTGGCGCCTGCCGAGGCGCTGCTGCATGGCGCAGCGTGGTGATGGGTCTGCTAGAGACCCATGTTTTTTGTTCATTGCACCCCACACACACCCACGCCCCCTCAATATCAGATCACCCCCCCATCCCACCCCCCAACCACGGTCTAGAAGAGTGGCGCGCTGCCCGCCCAACTTCGCTTCAAGCGCGCTCGTCGCGCATGTTGGTGTCCGCCACGGGGGGGACGATTGCGTTGCCGCCGGAAGAAAGCGTGCCGGCAGCCTTGCTGCACGACGTGGGCTCCTGCTGCCGCACCTGCTGCTGGGGCTTGTCAGCCGCGATGAAGTTCTTGAGCTTGCTCTTGAGCTTGCTGAATAGCCCACCCGACGGGTCCTCGTCATTGGACGCCGGCGCCGCCGCCCTGCCGAGGGTGTGATGGAGTGGCGGCGATGACGCGAGCGTCACGTGGGTCGCCGACACGCTGCCGCGGTGCGCGTCAAACGACGCGGCGGGCCGTGCGTGCGCGCTGGTGCCGCTGATCGACATGGCGCCGCGGGTTGGGAGGGGCCCTGGCACAGACTCAGCCGTGGCGACCAGCATGGCCGCGGCCGAGAAGCTCGCGCCGACGCCTGCGGTGCCGCCATGCACCGACGGCCCGTGCCGTGACGCGTCCCGCGACGGCGCAGCGCTGCTGCTGCTGAAGCCGTATGTGCCCGGATCATGCACGGAGCTGGATGGCGCGGTGGGCCGTGAGCCAGGGGGGCGTGCGCCAAACGGGTTGTAGGGACCGCTGGCAACGCCGCTGTACGTCTGGCTGCGAACCGAGGGGTTGGACGTGAGGCCCGGCCCCGAGAGGAGGAGCTCACCGTCGGGGCCCATGCCGGGGCTGGCGACCCCTGCGACTGGATTGCTGAACGGCCGGCTGCCGGGCGGTGGCGACACCACGATGACTGACTGCGAGGTTGAGGCTAGGCGGCTACGGTTCGCCATGCTGTTGCTGTTGAGCGTCTGCACCGGCCCCTCCCTGCTGTTGAGGCTCGTGATGTAGGCCGACAGCTGGTTGGCGTTGCGGCTGCCCTGTCGAAGCATCCCCTGCGGCCTCGCGTCCGGCGGGTTGATCGGCTGCTGCGGCGGAACTGCCGCCACGCTCTCCTGCCCGGCGAGCAGCATGGCCGGGTCCGCGGACAAGTGCAGCGATGGCCGGCGCGTGTGCTCCGTGATGCTGCTGTCCGGCCCCCCTCCAGCTCCGTTCGCAACAATCGCGCTCGTGCCCGATAGCCCGGGGTAGTGGTGCTCCGTCGCCAGCGCGTCGCTGTCCGGCCCGATGATGGACCCCATGGACGCTGTCGCCGCCCAGCCCGAGCTGCTCATGTTCACCGACGTCAGCCCGCGCCGCACCAGGTCAGCCCGCAGCGGCGCCGTGGGCGTCAAGATGCGTGGCCCTCCAGCAGGGCTGGCGGCGTCCATGTCGCTGTCCTCCGTGCCCGCCGTGCTGAAGGGCCGCGCGAAGCGCAGCTCGCTGCCCGACCGCTTGAACAGCGTCGACAGCTGCGTGTGAGTGACGCTGGTCTTCATGAAGTTGGTCGACGACACGTTGTTGCCGCTCGCCTGCACCGCCGTGCTCCAGGCCTGCTCCACGTCGGCCCAGAACTGCGCCGCCGGCACGCCGCCGGTTGCGATCGCTTCCATGGTCTGGGGCACGTCGGCGAACCACGGATGCGCCAGCGCCTCCTCCGCCGAGAAGCGCTGAGACGGGTCCAGCGACAAGCAGCCCTTGACCAGGCTGAGCAGCTCGTCGCTGAACTGCGGGAAGCGCTTGCTGATGCTGGTGCGCTCCGCCGCCGTGGGCGGGACCATGCCCGCGTACAGCTTGTCGCCTGCCATGAGCGCCGCCTGGCGCGCCGGCAGCGGGCCCATCGAGCGCATTGTGAGCCACATCTGGTCGGCGCTGCTCTTGCCAGGGAACAGCGGCCGGCCGCCCATCATCTCGCACAGGAGGCACCCTGCGCGGTGAGGTAGGGTAAAGGGTAGCGGATGACGGTTCTTGCAGGCAGGCCAGCGTGCAGCGAGCAGCAGTAATCAGGCAAACTGCACCGCGTGCCGCCCTCACTCACCCACGGCCCAAACGTCCACCTTTGGCCCATACGAGTCGCTCACGAGGATCTCTGGCGCTCTGTACCAGCGCGTCACCACGTAGGTCGTGTACTCGGCCACCTCGCGCGGGTGCAGCTGGCGTGCAAAGCCAAAATCGCACACGCGGACCTCGTAGTCCTTGGTCAGCAGGATGTTGGCCGGCTTGAAGTCACGGTGCATGATCTGCGGGTCAGGCATGCGACCACGGCATCCTTCGTTGGCGTCGGCCTCAGACGCAAGAGCGGCCTCTGCACCCACGCAACTGCTGCAGCTTGTGAAGGCTAGGCGTGGCGAGGAGGTGGCTGCGCCCACCTTGTGCTGGTGCAGGAAGGCCGTGGCTTGCAGCAGCTGCCACGTGATGACCTTGGCGAGCAGTGGCGGGAAGCCCTTGCCGTGCCACCGACGCATCTCCTGCGTCAGGGTCCTCTCCACAAACTCCTGCGTAGTACAGTAGCACGCCCGCCATCACAGGGGCACCCGTCACACGCCCGCCATCACAGGGGCACCCGTCACACGCCCGCCATCATAGGGGCAACCGGATCAGCCCCTTCTGGCAAGCCGTGCCTCGTGTGATGGTGCACCTGGCGACCGAAGCAGCACCCCAGGCGATGCCCGCCATATTCCATGTCCTGCCACACGCGCTGATCACTTGCCATTGCAATGTAGACGCGGCCGCTCTTGCTGCGAAAGGCCTCGTGCATCTTGACCACGTTGGGGTGCTGCGCAGCCTTGAGCAGCCGCACCTCACGCAGCGCCAGGCGCATCACCTGCAGGCAAGAGAGAGGCGCGGCAACGCATTGATGCGGCTGTGGCTGAGCAGCTTCTTCCTGCGTTCCCCTGTCCCCGCTGCTCGCTGGATGCGCACCTCCGTGTCGGTGTGCGCGTCCTTGAACCTCTTCATAGCCACCTTCTTGCCTGCAGCCATAGCGTGGTAGGATGCGTGAGCGACTGCCAGAGGGGTGGGCAATGCCTGGCGCCACACGCGTCGTCCCGCCCGTTGGCATGCATGCGCTCACCTGTCTCCCGGTCAGCGCACAGCCACACCACGCCATAGGCTCCTGCGTGTGCACAGTGTGTGGCCATCGCCGTTGCTGCTGGGGTTCCTGCCTGTGCCGTTGGTGAACTGCTGATGCGTGCAGCATCACGCGAGCGAGCGTGGGCAGGGAACGCGCACTGCGGTCCTCACCTTCGCCTAGACTGCTCACGTACTCGAACCTCTGCGCACACGCGTTGGCGGGGGCAGCAGCGCGGACTTTTGACGCGTCCGAATTGGGTGAACGTCCGTCCATCCACCCTTCCGCTGCCCTCGCCGCTGGGCTGAGCTGGGAGCGTAGGCATCGCTCAGCAGCACGCGCGCGCCCGCTCGCCCAGCCGTGCACCAGGCGAGGGGAAATCGGGAATACGGCGGTGTCCCCGCGGAAGGCGAGGGGCACCACACGCTCCACGGAGCACCGGCCGCATTCACGACCTGCTACGCTAGTGCTGCTCCATATGCTTGTCCCCTGCCTGCTGCGCTTGCGCCTAGCGCCAGTTGATCATTGGAAAAGGCGAAGCCGAAGGCGAAAGACTCGCCACTGCCATCGCCTGCATTGCGTCAGGCGAGCTCACCTCCATGCTCCGCGGCCAGCGCCACGCGCCGCCTGCAGCTCTCCAAGCTGGTCAGCGGATGGTCAGCGATGCGAGCGCGCAACAGGAACTCCTCGGCGTGAGGGCGAGCAATCGTGGCCCAGCAATGACGCTTGCTTTGCTGCCGGACAGCCGCCTCTGCTTGCCGCTTTTCGGGTTCGCGTGCTGCGTCATCTGGGCCCTCATTGTCACCCATGGTGCGCGGCCGCTCGGGAAGCAAAGCACGATGATGGAGCCACCACGACCAGCATCAGAGGCCTGGCGCGCCGGCTGAGCGGGTGCAGCTGCTGCAGCGAGGAGGAGGAGCTCGGACGGCTCCTCTCTGTGGAGGAGCACAGTGCACCTCGACACAGTAGCAGGAATGGAGGTGAGCAGCGTGTGAAGATGAGAGGAATGCTCGCAATGCGTTTGGACTCCGCCGAATGCCGTGGTCAACCCGTGTCCGTGCCGTGGTCAACCCGAGTCCGTCGGCTCGCAGGACTACGAGGAGATATGCGAGCTGGGCAGGGGCTCCTACGGTGAGATGGCGTGCCTGCTCACTGCGTGGGTGGGGTGCTGTAGTTGTCGAGAAACATGAATCGTCCTCTGGGCACGACGGGATGCCAGGTGCAGAGGGGAGCGGCACTGGTGGCGTGCTGGGCGCAGTGGGCAGCGCGTGGGTGGGTGGTGTGGTGCCAGGCGCAGCGGGGGAGCGGCATGGCACACCGCAAGCGGGCCAATGTTCGCACGCAGGCACCGTGTTCAAGTGCAAGCGGCGCGCGACTGGGGAGATTGTGGCTATCAAGCAGATGAAGGATGAGGGCGACAGCAACGAAGTGGTGCGTGCGCCGGGTGGCGACTGCTTGCGTGTGCGTGCCATCCCAGCGGTGGCAGCATCAGCAGGAGTAAATGTCATTCAGGCCAGCCGCCAGGGTGCTGTTGCGGGACTGGCAGCCATGGCTGCCGCCCCGGAGCCAGACAAGCCTGTGGAGTGCATGCATGCAGATGCGCAAGACAGCCATCCGTGAGGCCAAGATCCTCAAGCAGCTGCAGCACCCCAACGTCGTGCGCCTCATTGAGCTCTTCCGCTCCAAGACAAGGCTCTATATGGTTTTTGAGTTCATGGACAGGTCCATCCTCAAGCTGCTGGTGAGCGCTGCAGGAGACAAGTGCCTGAGCCTTGGGCGGCATGCAGCGGATGAGGGCCGCACAACGATGATGGGTGGGGCAAGGAGTGACAGCGGAGGGCACCTGTTGCATGCAGGAGAACAACCCTCGAGGGCTTACAGCCTTGGAGGTGAAGAAGATTCTGTGGCAGCTGGTCCTGGCGCTCAACTTCCTGCACAACCAGCAGGTGACGGGAGTGGGCGTGCGCTCTGGGTCCACATGGAGGGCGCGCATATGGTGCCGCATCTTGCTTGCTGTTAGTGAGCTTCCCGGCACAGACTCATGGATCCCTCATGCCGTCATGGTGCGCCACGCAGATCATCCATCGCGACCTCAAGCCCGAGAACATCCTGATGGACGACTCGGTGAGTGCGCAGCGTGGCAAACGATGTGAACGCGGGCCTTTCTATCAGGGTGTAGATACCGGGATGATTGCGGCGTGGTGGGGCGTCTACGGCATGACTGCAGCATGTGGTTGCGCGGTGTGCTGAGCACGCAGGGCGCGGTCAAGCTAGCCGACTTTGGCTTTGCCCGGCCCCAGACCAACGGCGGCCACAACCTCTCGCCCTACGTCGCCACCAGGTGCGTGCGCTTGCAAACGGGGCGGCCCAGCCGCATCAACCAAGGCAGCACGGATCAGCAGCGAGGAAAGATTAGGCACTAGCCCAGGCCAGAGCATGCAGTCACCATGCCACCAAGGCGTCAACGACCGGTCACACCGTAGCAGAAAAGGACGGACGAAA
>QAXK01001483.1:0-15791 GCA_004335735.1 Chlorella sp. KRBP
TGGCTTGTGCTGTCTGCAGCAGAGCAGCAGGGCCAGCCACAACTGAAGGACCTTCCATGTGTTCGTTCAACATCCTGGCGTTGTGGGATACTGCATGGGATACTGCATCTCCAGTATAAGTCCCTTGACCGACACATCCTCTTCAGACACTGTGTCGTGCTGAAGCCTGCCAAATCACCAAGTCTTTTGCTGCCAGCCACCAACATTACACAAGGCGATGCACACGTGCTGTGACAACCTCAGATACCAACATGCTCGTCAGGGAGCTAGCTAACCCCAGCATCTGCAACAGGTTGCCCCATGCTGCCGACTGCATTCGCATGGCTCATGTCCGTCACCTTGGGAACCTCTTCTGTAGCCATCTCTGCATCTGCTGCTGCTGCTGCTGCTGCAGGGTTTGGCCCTGCACCTGCTGTTGATGCTGCTGCTGGTGGCTCTGCTTCCATCTCAGTGTCCCCATCACTCTCACGCCCGCCATTTGCAGTCACAGCGTCACCTGCAGCTGCTGCTGCTGCCACTGGCCCTGCAGCTTGCTCCGGTGCTGCAGCATCTACCTGCATTGGTGCCGGGCCTGCTGCATCCCCTGCTGCTGCTGCTGCAGGCGGCGGCTGCCCAGCTGCAGTGCCAGCGCTGCCTGCTGCTGCTTGCTGCCCGGGCTGTTGCCGGATGTCGAGAGCCGCGGCCACTAGACCACCAACAGAGTCCCCTGTAGGGACACAACAGCCACGCACACATAGGCAGCTGTCAAAGCGACGTTCAAGGAACAGCATAGGGCCGAAAACACACATTCGCCCACAGCATTGTTGATGATAGCCCACCCTCATAACCTGCCAAAGCAGCACAGAGCACCACAAGGTGGCAACAAACCAGCGCATGCAGCGCAACTTGATTGCAAGGCACATACCTTGTCTGTTGGTGGCATTGCTGGCTGCTGCAGCTCCTGCTGCTGCGGGTGGCGCCTCGTTGACCCGCGTCAACTGGCTCAGGGCTGGTGGGGGCCCTGGCTGGTCTGACACACACAGCTCCCCCGTCACCAGCAGCAGCTTTTCTATGGCAAGGGCCTACAGGGGGCATGAGCAGACGCGGATGGGACTGTTGGTTTACACGCGGTCATAGTCGCAACAGCAAGAGTGGCATCACCCACCGGGTAATACAGTGTAACAGCACAAAAGAGGAAGAGAGACCGCCATAATGTGGGCATGACGACGTCAGCAGAGGAGGGTAGATAGCCACAGGGTTTGGCAGGGTCATGTTGGGAGTGATGGGGAGGGGCTGACAGCATAGACTTGAGCCACAGGATCTCACTGTGTCACACATGCAGCTGAAAAGTACACCCAGCCAGATGATGCAGCCTCGCCTTCCCACATCACACACCGGTACCGATACAGCTGCTGCAATCCTGGTTGTACGGAAATACCATTAACAAACCCTCAGGGTTGGTGGTCATACGTGCACTGCATCGACAGCAGTTCCACTTGCAGGCCTGGTGCAGCAACCCCCGGGCGGCCTCACCGGTTTCTTTGCGTTATTTCTTTCTGTTTTGTGGTGTTACACTCTTTGTTCTTGCTTGCTTATTTTCTGGTTGTGTCCTCACCAGTTTGTGCAGGCGCTTGTACTGCTTCTGCGGCTCCAGCAGTACTTCACACAGCCGCTGCAGCGTCCAGGGGTGGCTGTCAAACGCGCCCAGCAACTTGCTGAAGCGCTCCACCAGGGCAGGGACGCTGTCGTCGCTGTCACCGAGCATGGGCCTGGCTGGGCCGATCTGGGGTGGTTGGGGGTCGGGTCGGGGTGAGTGGGTGGATGGGGTGGCGTGTGGGGTGATGCAGTGTGGAGTGGCATGTTGAATGGGTCAGGTTGGAGGGGGGTAGCGGTGGTGTTGTGCCCAGGTCTGGGTGCAGCAGTGCATGCTGCGTCTTGTTCAGCTTGCAGAGACAATGTTGTGTCAGCAGCAATGAAGGTGCACTACCTGATCCTGCTCTGCTCGTGTCAGCAGCAGCGACGTGCGCACCTCTACATGCTCTTCTTCTTCGTATCTGGCCAACTGTTCCTGCATCATCTGCAGGACAACTGGCTGCAGCAGGGGCCATGGGTACCTACAGGCACGACGGTAACATACAGGGCCTCACGAACACCATGATGGCAAAAGGAGGTTTGGCCTGTTCCTCATGCTGCACGATGCGTTTGAGGCAGTAGCGGCCAGTGCTGGCCAGTTGGACCATGGTCTCGTGACTGCAGCGTTGCCAAAGAACTGGAAAGGGGACATATGCGCTGTTCATACCGCATGTCGTGGTGCATATGGCGCAGCACACGTGAGTGGCCGCCCTGCAGCCACAGCTGTGTGTTGCAGCCCTCACCTAATGACTCCTGTTACTGCCGTCTCTGCCAGGACTCCTTTCAAGCGATCTGTCACTCGTCTTTCACTGCTTGGTAACCTACGAAAACCAATAACACGGATGTCAGCATATAGCAGGGTAGGGCCTCTGCTGTGGGACCTACACCCAGCTGCCCAACTGCTGCCTCTGTCAGCTGCAACTGTGCAACTGCTGTTTGTCGAGCAGCAGCCAATGTAGACAGCACCCACCTTGCAAAGGCTTCTAAGTCTGATTGGTCCGCTATGAGCTGTTCTGTCTCAGTCATAGGCCGTTCTGTCGGAGCTAGGTTTCTCGTTGCAAGTCTGATCGAGCTGGTGATCGCCTCCCGGTTGCTAATGCCGTGTTCAGAGTAGCCAAATCGTTCAAAATATACTCATCGCACCACAACAGTTTGTTTCAAGCCAATTTGCTTGGTCCTGCGGGATACACATGGGTGCTGAGGTGTACTGCAATTATGCAACCGTCTGCTGGGCTTCTGTTCCAAAAAGCACCGAGCGTTTGTGTCGTGATGCACCCAATCATGTATGCTGAAACCAATCAGATCAAGATAAAGGGCGTCAGTGTGCACAACACCCGCAGCCAGCCTGGCAGCTGCAGGCATGCAACAGTGATGGGGCAGCTGGCAGACCCAAACATCCTCGACTGAAATTTCCATGGACCGGTACCTTCACTATTGGCAATTCGACACATCACTCAACCTGCTGTACTGACAAAATAAAACCCTGCAGAGCTGTCCCTGAAGCACATGGCCACAACATCACGACTGTCAGTTGCCGACAAAAACACCCAGGACATGAAGGGCTGTCCCAGCCACATGGGTGCATCTTGCAGCACCACCTTGCGTCAACAGCAACCCCACTCACATCCGTGTCCAACGAAAGCTGCCTGACCACACAAACCCAACTCAGCTACAGCCAAAACCACACGCACACCAACAGAAGCAGCAGGCGGCAGCAGCAGCAGCAACACACAACAAGCGGCCTCACCCTTGCTGCCACACGGGTCGCTGGCCCAACCAACAGCAACCTGGTCCACAAAACAGCCCACAGTCTGGAGCGCTGCCTTGATGCTGGCGATCCCACTCATGAAGGCCGACTCAGCCTGTGACAATGTCGCAATACGTTGTCAGTGTCTGCAGCTTCCCTGCAGCACCTGCAATGTCAAGAGCAACCATGCACCCAACTCGCACAACTGCTCCTGTGCTGCAACCAGGTGTTACCAGCTGACTGTGACTGCCCTGTGCAGTTGCTCCATGGCGTGGACACTCCTGTGGTCAGTTGGTGGCTCACGCTGCAGCCAGGATCAGGAGGCTTGCAGGTTGCACCAGCCTGCATTACATGCACTACTTTGTGAAGCCAATCGCCTCCTGCAACATCTTCAGCTTGGTCCGGCCATCACTGAGTGCATACTTGATGTCATAGGGTGCCTCCTTGGCCCGCTGCAGGTTGAATTCGCGCCGAACTTCCTGCAGGACCTCACCTGGGAGGGCAACAAGGGGTGCGGGTGCGGGCAGAGGGTGTGGTGGTGCTGGGTTGGACTGCAGCAGCCACGGGTAGGGTGCTCATGCAGAATGTGGACCAACAATTTCGACTGGGATGCTGCAACATGGTGCTCTGCGAGCGTTTTAAACTGCAGCAAAATCTATAGCAGGGCCGGCTGCTCATTGCGCCCCTGATTGGCTGGCATGTAGCATGGGGTCAGCCTAACAGTGGCACACACAGCAGGCTGGATGGATGGACAATGGGCAATACACGTTCCATGCTGTTTGTTTCAATTATTTGCAGCGCTAGCACCTCGTGCTGTGTGCAACTTGGGAACACAGCTGTGCTTTACTGTGCCAGGCTGGTCTGTCTGGCTCTGCTACTGCCAACCTGGCCTGCTGCACACTCTGCTTGCTCACCCTTCTGTTGAGGTGGCAAGCTCCTTGAAGCTCTGAAGAAGCTTCTATAGAGGCTGAGAACTTGCGACCTGAGCACAAACTTGCCAAGCTCTCCAGGGAGAAAGCCAACCTTACTGGACATGAGTCAACGCATGGACAGGGGGTCAGGGCCGCGACACGACAAGTGGAAAATCACTAGCTTAGTGATCAGCATGCACGTGTACATCGGGGTGGATCAGCAGGTGCTACATCGACGGGGAAAAGAGGGACCGTGGTTCAGGTCTCACATACAGTTTGTCGAGGAACCTTGCAAAGGCCGCGCTGGTTTCAATTGACCTGTTTGCGGTTAAATACTCTGTGTTGCTGCCTTGCGCCCAGTTCCATGAAGGCCACAAACAGGTGGAGTAGAAATGCAGATAACTCACCCTAGCTGGCCACCTGCTTTACACCTGGTGCCAGCCATCAGCACTGCAGCTTCCGCAACGCATTCCTTTTCGTTCTAAACAAAGCCTTCAGCACACATGACTACAGGCTCATGGCAATGTGCCATTGTACAGTGATGTGTTCCAAGGCGCTGTTGCTGCAGCACAACCCGCATGCAGATCAACCTTGCCCCCACCACGCCCAAGGCAGCAGACGTCCTGCAGGCCTTATACCCTCATCGTAGCATGGCCATAGCCCCAGTAGTCCCAGATCTTGTGCCGCTGCGCAATGTCTGCCATCTTGAACGCCTCTCCAGGGTTTGTGGGCAGGGCATACTGCGACAACCCAGACATGCCTGTCCACATATACATCAGGGCCATGCTGAAACAGGCCCAGCCGGTGCCTCGGAAGCTGCGATTGTAGCCGCTGCTGCTGCTGCTGTAGATGCTGTCTCTACTGCTGTCTGGCTGCTGCTGGGGCTTGAGGCCTTGCCGCGTAAAGTCCATTGCAGACACCACCACACACACAGCTGCAGCAGCAACGCAAAAAGAACAGCAGGCACAAGAGTTCTCGGTGTCAGAGTCTGCTTCACAAGATGAAGGATGAACAGCACAAGTTTCAGAGCTTGGACTGCTTGGCTGTCGTGCATACCAGCATGCCACGCGCAGAAGGTGTACGGCCTGCAGCAACCAGCACGATCCATCTTCTGTGTAGTGCCTGGCTCCCACCAATGCCACAGCCACTAGACCGCCCACCCACATGCGCCCTCCTCCTCATCAACCGACCCGAGGCTCGGCTGTTACTGCCTTCGGTCCTCATACAACACAAGGACCCACATAACACAAGGACAAGCAGCAGGCGCGCACAGCAGGCTACCCTGCCACGCACATGCAAGGTGCCTAGCCCGTGCCTCTCAAACTGCTGCTTCAAGACGGTCCCACCCCTGGAGCCAACAGCGCACACTCACCCCATGCCGCCTTGACCCCCAGCTCTCCAAGCTCACTGTCCCGCATGTCTGACATAGCAACAGCAGACAAGCCCAATAATGCGCCGGCACCCAGCCCCAACTGTGCTGCCTGCACAGACCCAGACTGTGCGTGGGAGCATATGCCGCCAACTGCAGCACAGCACAGCACAGCACAGCACAGCACAGCACAGCACAGCACAGCACAGCACAGCAGGCAAGGGGTGAGCGGGACGGCAACAACACTTGCAGCCTGCAACAGCCGGTTTTGCAGCTATAGGCCTCTGACAGCCATCAGCTGCCTTGTGATACAGAAGAGCAAGTCCATTCGCAGCAGAACAACCAACTTGCGCTGACGCTGGCGCTGAGGTCCCACAGCACAGCAGTGCCCGCTAAACCCTCACCTGCAAGCATGCCTGCCAAACCCCAGGTCCACCAGCGCATGGGGTGGTCCCCCCAGTCCCGCATCGGCCAGTAGGGATCCTCCTCACGCCACCAGCGCCAGCCACCGCCGCCGCCACCTGCAGCACAAACAGTAGGCGCAGCAGAGTTAGGCGCAGCAGAGTTACTGTGCCGCATGGCCCTGCACCAGCAGGGGTTGTCAGGTGATAGGATGATCGGATGTGACTGCTGCGGTGCTTGCAGTGGGCTACTGCAAAGCTCGGGCACACTGCGGGCAGACTGAGAACATACAGTAATCAGTGAGCCAGCTACCGGGCAACCACATATGTTCTGCTAGCATAATAGCATTACGGGACTGATCATTGAGGTGGCCAGCCCCACTGCTGCAGACATGTGGGTGGGATGGGGGGAGGGTACCGGCTGTGGGGTGTTGTGATGTGTGCATTGGCACAGGGGGTTGCCAGCCCATACCTGGGCCGCTGCCGCCGCTGCTGCCATCGCCCCTGCCGCCGCTTGTGCTGGGTGCATTGTCACCCAGCCAGCTGCTGTCCTGCTGGTATGCTGACAGGCCCTGCTGCCTCCACCAGGTGTTGGTGGGTGCTTCCTCAATGTCTAGCCACTCTGGCTTGAACCATGAAGGCATGATGCCCTCCTCCCAGCGTTTCCTGGCCAGGAAGCGCATGTTGTCCCATACTGTGTGTGTTGCAATGCCCCAAGTGGCGGTGATTGTGGAGATCAAGCAAAGCAGCAGCAACAGGGTGGCAGCAGTTGAGGATAGGCAGTGGCTTTGTCACGAAGGCATGCAAACGGACTGATTACGGTGCAGATTTTATACAAATGGGACAAGTTAGACTGTGCATGGCCCACGCACGGCCTGATCTCGGCTATGCCAACAGGCTTGCTGCTGCTGATGTCAAACTGCTGTTGACTGACCTCGCTGACGCTCTGACTTCTTGAGTGCCTCAAAGCGAGCATAACCACGGTCTCCTAACTTGTTGCGGAATGCCTGTTCCCTGACAGTGATGCCATTGCCATTAGTGCTGGTCTCGGGGCGGTGAGCCCCGCCTGTGCCTGCTTGCAACATGCCTGATCACTGGCAGACCACTGACGCATATATTCTGCAAGTCTGATCAGACTTGGATTCGCAAACACACCAGATGGAGAGTCTGATGAACATGCGTCACTCTTGATCTTGGAATTCGAACATTTTGCACAGCCAAGCAATCAAGAGGCTGTCCCTTCAAGATGCTGCAAAACAAAATTGCATTGTCGAGGACAATCCGTCCACGAGCTCAGCTAAGCTCAGAGCACAAGTACACTCAAAGCTGCAGGTCAGCTTGGAAACCTACAGTGCCACTTTGTCAATAGCCTCTGTCGCTTTCCAACTTGCTGCTGTAAGTTTCTAATCCACTTCTCAAGCAGTTCACATTCAAACCCGTGGCTGATGGCACCCGCACACATGCCATACCCAACTTGTTTGCCAGCCTGGCAGACTCAACAGCAGCAACAGGGCAAAACAGCAGCATCTGTTGCCAAGACACCCCCGTCTGTCCCTTGACAGCAGCTGCTGCGTCCATCCAGCTGCCAGGGACAGCACTTTGCGGCTGCTGCTGTTCGCTGCCTTGTGCTTGTTGCTGCACATCTGCCTGGTACTCAACCTGCGATGTTGCATACGCACACATGCCAGTGTCAGGCGAGTTTCGAAGAGCCACACCTAGACCAGCCATGCGCCAGCATTCCTTGCTCGACTGGCGGCTGCGGTGCACACTGCCAGACATGCAAGCAGAGCAGTGCATGCAAGGTCAGGGGTTCAACGCTGAGAGTCATGCACTGTGCACACACTGCGCCAGCACACACATGCAGCATGTTGTGCCTCACAGCCTGACAGCACACCCGCAGCTGCATGCTCACCACCGCAGCAAACTGGTCCAGCATTTTGGTGTCTTCTAGACACTCTTTGACTGCTGTGCTGCTCTGAGCGGGCACCAGCAGTGCCAAGGGTATGTGAAGGGCATGCAGGGCACTCATCACAGCAGCTGCCTCCTCCATGACTTGGAAGGTTTGGGTGGACAGAGCTTGGCTGCAGGAGCACGCAGGCAATAATTGAATGACAAACAGTACACAGCTGCATGACACGGTCATCAACAAGCATACAAAGAATGATCATAGATGCGGAATGCAATCAAACAAAGCACTTGCGGAAGGCGGAGCGCTATGAATCACACCAGATGGTGTGTCTGCACACGTGCCACCAATCAGCCACTGATGCACAACCCAGCATGCACCCAGGCATGGCGGGAAAAACCGGCCGCATAAAGGCTTTCTATGACTGGTAGACCTACCTATCACATGGCCAGAGCACATGATCTGGCAGCAGCACAACAGCAGCAGGCATGCTCTCTGCACACTCATGCAACACAGCCATGGCTTGGCCATAGGGTGTACCCTTGAGCTTCACCTCCTCTGTCATACTGAGAAAAATAACGCTTTACACAGTCTGCCGTAATTCAGCTGTGGCTACGTTGTCGCACCCCTGTCGTGGCTGTGGGGTTGTGCAGATCTGGATCACTGGGTGACCGAAACAATTTCATGCTCACGGTCCGCGATGCACAACGCTTGGACAAACAGGCTGAAGTTGGCCAGTAGAGGCTGACATATCTCAGCCAGCGCCTTGGTACAACGACAACGGTCGCTGGGTTCAGCTCAAACTGCCGCTTAGTCAGCAACCACGTTTCCCAGCTTCGATACAACATCGTGCTGTCGCTGGCAGCTACTCACAGCAAGATGACCAATCCGATAAGCTGTGAGTGTCTGCATTCGCCTTGCAGCTTGCAGGCGCCCCCATTCCAGGAACAGCAGCACAGCAGCAGCATGGCTGTGCTAGCAAGGTCGCTTACAGCAGCAAGCAGCAAGGCCGCTCCTGTATTGTTTGATCAGCTAGATAAATCGTTGCAGGGTGACGAAGGCAAGGAGCTGGTTGCGAAGACCAAGGTGTGTGCTTGTTGCAGCAGCTACTTCACCACTGGCCAGGCCAGTCAGCAGAACACTCTATCGTGATGTTGTGTGTGCTGATCTAGAGGTTAATGAGCACCCGCACAATGATTTTTTCTGAAATCAACGTCAGTGAGATCCACTTTTGCTGAGCTTGCGGCGCCACTGTACTAACAGCTGCAACACCTGGCAAGCTTAAGCTGCAGAACCTTGGCAGCGGGTTGCCGTCGCTGGGCCGCATGCCTTGATTCGTGTCTGCCAGCAACAGCAGTTGCAGCAGTCGCATGCCTGTGTGAGCATTCATGCATGACACATCTACAAAACACACATGTGGGCATACACGGCACCCATCCACTACGCCTGTGCTGCGTACTGGCGCCTGCTGCAGGGCTTGGTTGTGTTTGTGATAGATGGCGACAAGTGGACGCTTGACCTGCGGGAGGGTGCTGGCACCGTCACACAGGGCCCGCCAATTGACAAGCCTGACCTGACACTCACCATCAGTGATGAGAACTTTGCAAAGATGGTCATGGGCAAGCTCAGCCCGCAGCAGGTGGGGGTGCATGGGGCTGGGGCTCATGCTGGCCGCAGGACAGGCTCGGTCGTGATGCTGCCTATCAAATTTCGTACGCGTGAATTCCTTAATGGTAACTTTGTCTATATAAACACTTTGTCATGGTTGGCTGTCTATCTACATAGCATGGCATGTACTGTGCAGTGCTGTCCCAAGGGTTTTCTAGCGCCCTGCTTTGTGCGGCGGGCAGCAGCTGCCTGGGGGTGGGTGTGGATTTGTCCTAGGTTTCCTTGCAAAAAGTGGTGCCCCATGCAGGCGCCAAGCGTACACGCTGCCTTCTATGGTGTGTGGTGACAGCAGATGAATGCCGTTGCTGTGCTGCCTCCACATATTCGCGCTGCGTTGCTGCCTACAGGCGTTTCTCTTGCGCAAGCTCAAGCTCAACGGGAGCATGGGCCTGGCCCTCAAGCTGCAGCCCATCCTGGATGCAGCAGCACCTCGTGCCAAGCTGTAGGCTGCTGCCAACCAGCTGGTTATAGCTGTAGTGTGTTGGCTCCAGCTGCAGCTGTATGTGCGTTTTTGTATCCTTCAAACCCCCTGTACCATGGTTTCCTTGTGCTGGCTTATGCTCAATGTTGGCAGTGATATACGGGGCCAATTCAATCATGTTTTGCAGGCGCACTGTCTGCGGTATTGGGTGGGTTTGGGGTTGGTGCATGTCAGCACCCTTGCGCTCCACTGAGTAGTCACTTTCGCCGCGTGTGCGTGTTGAGATCTGGATTCTGCCCCAAGCATGTGCAGCCGCAAGTTCCCCTCACGGCTTGCAATGATTGTTTCGGATTGGCTGGCTCCCGTCAGCACTGGTCTCCTGCATGGTTGGCGCCACTCTGCTGTTCGTGCAGTTGGCATTTGTCTTGAGTCATCTCCACACATTCAGGAGTGTTTGTGCTGGCATATGTGTGTCAGCAGTTGAAGCCAGGCTCTTCTCAAACATTCAGACAGTTCGGATTTGAATCAAAAAGTGTTCTTGTTTAAGATCTGCACTTGGCCTGGTCTCAGGCGCCCAGCAGTAGGCGTACGGTGTGCACTGCATGGCAGCTGCATGCATGAGCGGTCTTGTTGAACCTGAACATTAATCCAGAAGAGCAGCCGTGCAAGAGCCCAGGAAGAGCCTGCCTTACCTCAGCGGCCCTGCAAAGCGTGAGGTGGACATGTCATCGGTACGGACAGTCAGTCACACGGCCTCAACACCTTTTCTTACATGTCAGGGTGGGTCATGACAACCTCATTATGCAGGAATTCCGATTGAGTTCTGCATAGCCCCACTGAAAAGCCGCAAGCAGAGCAGACCCACGGCATGACACTGTCACCAGACCACTCAGTACAGTGTACTGCCTGAGGTGGTTACTCAACAGGTGGCATGCCGAGTCTTGAGCAGACTGATCACGATACGATGGAACTTACTTGATCGAAAAACGAGAGTTAGGGGTCCGGGACATGTGTTCAGTGCGGCTCAACTCTCAGATCACAAGAGTTGTCAACTTCGAAACGTCGGACACGCACCAGTACTGAGGCATCAACAAATATTGTTGCAAAGTTTCAATAAATATTTACATATTTCGTCTCTTTGCAGCTACAACTGGCAGTAAGCGTGAACGCAATGCAGTCCATTTGATCAGACAGCTGTTGCAAGGCACAGCATGGCTGACATACCTGCCCTGCCACCTTTGAGGACCGCTGTTGGCAAAACAACCGAAGACACCTCACCTGCAGCCAACAGGTAGCCCCCAATTCAAGGATGCAGCATGCTGCAACTGCTGCTGTGCAGCTGACTGTGGTGCACCCCTGTGTGTTGCTGCATGCTGCCTGCACTGCTGCTTCTGGCATTCACTTGCTGAGCGGGCAGATCCATTACTCTGTGTGCTGCTTTCCCGCTTCCAGGTGCACTACTGCCCAGAGTCCTTGGGTGCTTGGCCTGTGCAGTGTGCTGTTTGATGTGGACAAAGGACAGACCCTGCAGGACATCTGGCCCCTTGACTGTCTCTCTGAAGAGGAGAAGTCAGCAGTTGCCTTCCATGCCTTCCCGGTGCGTCGTGACGTGCTGGGCAAGCTGCATGCGTCCCGTGCTCAGCTGCCCACTGCGATCCCTTGTCCTGTCCTGGGTATCGTTTCGAGCTCTGTGGTGTCATGGCGTGCTGGAGCTGTGCAGCAGCTGGGTTGTGGTTCCTACCCTGCAGCGTACTTCACACCCGCTGCTGAAGGTGTAGATTTTAATTATACTGTATGATGCATTCATACCCAGGATTAGTAGAGCCATACTGCTGGCATGCAAGCCATGCAGGCACCTCAAGGGTAAGGCTGCCAATATCGGCTCACCTGCAGGACTGCTGCTGCTTGCCGCCTTGCATGTGCAGGACTCCTTGTCGATGGAGCTGTACACCCGCAATGCTATCAGGGACAGGTCAGTCTCAGGGACCTTCTCCTGCTCAGCTTTCATGAGTGCTGCTTTCATGACCAGCAACACTCGGCCCCAGCGGTTCGTCCTCACCACTCACAGCCAGCTGCAGCGTTTGTTACCCACCACGATCAGCAGTCAGCCGCAGCGTGTGTACCTTACCGCTAACAGTGAGCTATAGAGCTAGCTGCAGCATGTGCTGGCAGCTCGGTTCCATGCCACCAGCAGAGTGCTGGCCAGACAGGGGTAGTGTCATGTGTCAGCCTTGGCGCAAACTGCTGAGGAAGCATGTAATTGCTGCTGCTCTGGTGCGCTGTGTGCAGCTCCTTCATCTTTAGAATCAAGCGGGAGCCCGACACAAGCATAGACTCAGGCGCGCCAGAGTTCCTGTACGGGTGAGCGGCACTGCACCCCTTCATGATTCCTTTTCAAGCCATGTCACCTCCCTGATGTGTCATGCGCATCAAGCCAGTTCTCTTCTCGAAGTGACAAGCTTTTCTGCGAGTTGATGCGCCACTAGCATGATTGCAGCAGGACGGTCCTTATGCCGACACATGGCCTCCACACCACCCTGTCCTGCAGGTATGTCTTCTGCCGGCAGCGCCAGGACGAGACGCTGCGGCGGGGTGGGGAGCAGGTTTCTGTGCTGGTGCTGGCCACCACACCCTTCAGCTCTGCGCTGCTGCCCCTGAGCCAGGCTGCAGGACACGCCTTTTTCAACGAAGGGCCCCTGGCCCTGGCCATGGTGAGTGTGACACGTGTGTCTATGGCAGCAGGGAGCCTCTGCAGTGCTGTGTTGCGCTGTGCTGTGCGTTGCTAGGTTGTGAGAGACCCCAGCTTGCCTCAGCGTGTGTTTTGCATACCTCTATGTCATGCCCAAGTGTCATCTGTGTCGCCCTGTGCTTGGTTTCATCTGCGTTGTGCTTGTGCTGTGGCATGCTGTGCTTGTGCTGTGGCGTGCTGTGGCGTGCTGTGCTGTGCTGTGCTGCAGGTGTACAACCAGGTGCTGTCCTGGCCCCCTCCATTGCCTGGCAGCAGCATGTGCCTGCCTGTAGGTGCAGGCATCATCAACGCACGGCTGCCACACTTCTGTATCATGCCACCGCCACAGCCGTCAGTGGACCCTGCAGTCCAGGTGAGCGGCTGGCCTGCTCTTACTGGCCATCCTGCACCTGGATTGTTTGTCCTGTGATTATCCTGTGATGATCATCATCAGTCAGTGTATTGCTGGATGTACTCGGTGACAGCCATTGAAAGCAGCTGGTGCTGACCTAGTGGTCACCTTCCGCTGTCATGCATGCAGTCTGAGATGAGACAAGAGTCAAGTTCTGACAAGTTTCCACGTCACATAGTATGTGGGTGGGCTGTGTCATGTGGTGCGTTGCAGGCGACCCTGTCGAGGCGCATTAGCCGAACGCTTTCACGCAAAAACAGCGGCAGCCCACGGCTCATGGCGGCAGCAGCAGCAGCAGCAGCAGCAGCCGTCAGGCCCGGCAGCAGTGGTGACCTGTCGATACTGGCGCCTGCAGAGGGAGCTGTAGCAGCAACTGCGGGGCAGCAGCAGGGCGTGCAGCCGGCAGCAGCAGCAGCAGCATATGGAGGGACGGCGGGGTCACCCAGTGCTGAAGAAGGTGGCTGGGTTGCAGTGGAGGGCAGCTCTGAGCAGCAGCAGCAGCAGCAGCAGCAGCAGCATCAAGACTCCGCCGGGGACCCTGGCCTGAGAAGCAGGGGCAGCTTCAGCAATCTATTGGGCTTATCTGGCTCTCGATCCAACAGCAGCAGCAGGCTGTCTCGCCAGGACTCAGCAGCAGCAGCAGCTTCAGGCCGAGGCGGCAGCAGCAGCAGCAACCCAGCGGCCGCTGCAGCAGCACCTGACGCCAACGGCAGCGGCGGGGCTGTCAGCAGCAGTGGCAGCAGCGAGTGGCTGGTGGCCAACCTGGGGCAGCAGTGGCGGGATGAGAAGCCATTCCCAGAGGTAAGTGCGTGCCTTGCTGGCAGCAGCAGGGACGCAACTCCTACACTTGGAGTACTACATAGCAGTCACTGGGATACGTCCTGATGCCGACATGTGTCGCTGGTGGTGTGTGTGCACCAAGGCACCGAGGTGGCACAGGGCAGCAAATGCCGACAGGGCATGCTCTGCCCTCAGCACTCGGTCTGCCGCATCCCACCCTCACCCTCACCATGCCTGCTGCTGCTGCTGCTGCTGCCACCGCTGCTACCACACTAAACCCCACCCTAAACCCTATCGGCACCCATGACCAGGTGGAGCCCGCCCTTGTGCTGGCACCCCTCCTGCGGGACCTGTGGACGCTGTGGCAGCTGGTTGTGACGGCCCAGCCCCTCATGGTGGTGGGCCTGACACCAGGGGAGACCAGTGCAGCAGTGGCAGCCCTCACCAGCCTCATTGCCCCCCTGCCCTACGCAGCTGACTTCAGGCCCTTCTTCACCATCCATGACCCGGACTTCATCGCACTCGCAGCAGGGCAGGTGCCGAAGCGGCAGCGATACGTGGAGATGCTGCCGCCGCAGTCGCAGCCGACACAGCAGCAGCAGCAAGAGACGCAGACAGGGCAGCAGCAGCAGCAGCAGGACAGTACAGAGCTGCCTGCGGGTCCAGGGCAACAAGCCACGCCATCAGACGCACAGGCCCAGGCGCTGGACAAGCAGCAGCAGCTGCAGCAGCAGGTGGAGCGCATACGGGCCGCGTCTGCGGCAAAGCAGCTGCACCTACCAGCCTTGATCGGCATCACAAACCTCTACTTCATCAAGGCTCTCCCGAAATGGCCCAACGTGGTAGCAGTCAGCAGGAAGGTGGTGCTGACACCACCCCCGAGCCTCGACAGCAGAGCCGACAGCCCGGCACGGCCCTCAGCCAGCAGCACTGCAGGTACCTCAGCAGCAGCAGGTGAGGGCGCGCCAGCTGCAGCAGCAGGAGGGGCGCCCAGCCCTGCTGTCGGCTCTCCACTGGTTGCGCAAGCTGCTGCGCGGCCGGCGTCTGGCTCCGGGCCCGGGTTCTTTTCGGCCACAGCAGCAGCAGCCATGAGGGCCCTGCAGCGGCGGCACCAGGGGCCCCAGCACCTGCTCTCACACTTTGCGCCACACTTGTGGACGTGCGGCCGCCACGCGCAGTGGGTGAAGCCAGACTACCCCCTGCTGTCCAAAGCCAGGGCAGCGATCGAGCCGGCGGCCGGGTCCACGGGAGGTGGCGTGTCGCTGGTTGACGCCAGCAGCGGCAGCAGCAGCGGCAGCGGCAGCGGCAGCAGCGGCGTCCTGGGGCCTGGCAGTGTGGCGGGGACGGCCGCTGCGCGGCTCCGGCGTCACTTTGCCGAGCTGACTGCTGCCTTGCTGGCTCCCTTTGAGGTCTACTTCACACCAGGGCCCACCGGCAAGGTACGCAGAGCATTGTGCTCTGCACAAGCTTTGACAGCGACAGTCATTACAGCTTCAGCTCCTGCCGATCTCTTTTCAGAGCAGTACTGAGAGGTCTGGGCGTGGGCATCATCCTCAACACACTGTGCTACAGGGGATGCAAAACACAGATGACCTGGCTGGCAGTTCCAGCAGTGGCTTTTGATGTCATATTTGGCAACAAGGTTCTGCCGTCTCGAGTGATGCCAGGCAGCGACGCGCTCCGCACCAGTGCGTGTAGCCACACACTCGCTCAGCGACCTGCATGACATCACAGTGCCCATTCATGTCGCTGCATCACCAATGCTGGAGCTAATGTGATGTGTCTTGCACCGTGCTGAACTCTCTGCGCTGCTGCCGCTGCCTCCGCTGCTGCTGCC